>CAIGRK010205979.1:0-11298 GCA_903798315.1 Fraxinus greggii
TTTTTTTTTTTTTGTAATTTCAACATGTTAGGCTAAACTACACATTGCTAGGATGTGATGAACCCTTGTTATGATATTTTTTATTTGAATAAATAGAATGACATTAATTTGATTAAGTATCTTGATGTTTATTATTGTTTTTATCGTCTTTCCAATTATCGGCCAATAGTTGAATTGTTGTGAATTTTATTGTTATCGAGAGAGACAGTAGGATTTAAGCACGTAGGAATAAATATTGTGATGTTCGATAGAGGATAGAAATATACATCTGTGCTTTGCATGGTTGATAAAGATGTTCTAGTTCTTTAATGCATTTATCAAGTTTGGATTTTCCATCGAGAGATAGGAAGGTCATGTGAGGGGAATATATTTAATTGCTATCGAGAGAAGCATTTAATTAAAATAGAAACATTGACCAACAAACATGATTTCGAATCATCATTATAAGTTATTGAATTGAAAACGGATTAACAAACGGAGATTCTACATCTTAGCAATACATCTCACGAATTTGATTTGTCTTTACTTAGTTATTTTGAATTATTGTTGAATTATATATTAATTAGTTAAAACAAATCGTGCTAATCGATTAACGGTATTAGTAGCTTTAACTTAATCAATACATAGTTCTCGTTGGTTCGACACTCTACACATCATTATATTACTTGTTCACGATCTCGTTCACTTGCGGAAAATCTCACGATCACAATCAATGAAAGAACATTATAGAATCATTATCAGTTTAATCAAATCCCTTTTGAAAATTATAAAACATTCCATTTCACTGTGTTCAGCAACTCGTGATTCAAATGGAAATATTAATGTTGTTGGAGGGAAGGACCCTTCATCGTACACTAATTATTACAAGGTCGATTTGATACATATCTACATCTTATTTCATTGGTTATAGTGTCGAATTTCCACCATATGAAATCTCGTCACTTTTTGTACAAATATTTTAATGGGTAATGCAGAGTCCATTAAAATGCTCGTACCACATTGTAGGGGCACATTGCAGGGGCACATTGTAGGGGATGATAATGGCACGCTTGTCCTCTCCTCTCATGCTTGAGTTGACACTTTGTGGTTCCATATTCAACGAGCAAATAACTCGACTTCAGATGACGGGTTTTGGTATTTGGACGAGAACCAACAATACAATAAACATGAAGTCTATTGAATTCTCTTTATTAAACATATTGTACTTCTTCGATTTAGTCCGAATTCTTGACGAGTTCTAAAATCAAATGTAAATTCGAATAATTTCTTGACAAGGTTTAGGAATTCGATTATTATGGTACTACTTTACGCAGTTTTTTATTAGCTTGTTGGTTCGAGTATAAGCTGTTACAGAATTGAACTAAATTGTTATGATTGATGACTCTAAAGTGAACTAAATTGTTATGATTGATAACTCTAAAGTATTATACTATTCATTTCAGTTCCTAGCACGTTCTACCACATTATATCAAACGAAGGTTTAGGGTAACAATCCCTTAATTTGGAACCAAATAATACTCAAAAGTTTTGAGATTGCAGTTAAATTTAGGGTTCTTATTTCACGTATAAATTATTGGGTTTCTTGTCCCTTTCTTTTCCCTTTGTGTCGTAAATAATGTTGTAGTCACTGATAATTAAAAAAAAAAAAATTAATGTTGTAATCTCTAATGTTAATTCTGCTTATAGATAATATGTTGTATTATCCTTTGGCTGTAATAGTAACACGTCTCAAGTGACATTATGTCCCGCGGAATAATTTTTTAGTTTTAGCCATTTGTACAGAAATCAAGCCACAGAAATGCACCAGAAAACTCACAATGGGCCCACCCCATTGTGAATTAAAAAAATAAAAATGCGCGGTCCCCACATGGTGTGAGTATTCTGGTCCATTTCTGTTGATTTTCCCTTCTGTACGTGTAGAGTGTTTCTAATTGTTTTCCTGGAAAGATCGGTATAATCACTTTGTCCATGTAGCACTTCAAGTGAACATCTCTATGTACAATTTGTGCCACGCGTCAGCTAAGGCGTATAGTGCACCCTTTTGGGTATAATATTAATTGAAAATTATACTTTATACAACAATGTTGTTATGCTAATGAAGATTTAAGATTTTATGACATTAAGAACAAGTTTATTTCGTGAATTTGAATGTGCCAATGGATAGCATCAAATTCAGAATTACTTATAACTATTTAAAATTCTAAATTGTTAAAATAAGGAATTTAAAGGAATTTAACGTATTAATGTCTTAAACAAAATGGTCTGGTTGTGATTTTTTTTATTTGAAAAATAATAACATACCATTTTGAAGTGGAAGAGTAAAGGACCACAAGGCCATGCTTGGCATTTTCAATGAGAAAGACTACTCAACTTCGTCAGTCCTCATAAGATGCATAATTGTCTTGTCTATGTTAGAAAAATTCCTCGATCATTATAAGGAAAAGCATTTTTAAAGCAAAAATTACGTTACGTCTCCATTTCATTAGGAAATTAAGATTATTTTCTAATTCAAAGAATTTATTCTCCCTTTCTTTTTGCATGTTTCTATCATTTCTTTCACCATGAATTGACTTATTCCATTCGATGGAAAAAGTTTGTCATAGTGTTACGAGTTTCCTAGGGCAAGCCAAACTGCGATTTGACAAGAATCATGAGTGTATTTAGAGGCAAATCTCTTGTGAAAAGGATAAATACCATCGCCTACAATGGAAAAAATGGTGGACCATTAGAATGCTTCATCACATGAGATGACCATTTTGGGAGAATGACCCTTGATCAACCCAATGAAGAAACTTGTTGATTAGCTTCTAAATGGTCTGTTGAAATGTTCGACTCCCTTCACGTATTTGATACAAGTGTATGCACGTGTTTGCATTATATTATCTATCGTTTTAAACGAAAAGCACTAAACTCAAGATTTTCGATGAAATATCTCTAGCGTTTCATTGTTGTGAATTACTTAACACATGAACCCTACAATCCCCATTTTTAGGTGTCCTCGAGATTTTTGGAGCCTTAAACCTACTATATATGAAGTTTTATATATTGAAAGCATTAATATTATGGTGGTCCCCACCTAGGAAGGGCCCTAGGTGGCTACCGTCTATTGTCAAGGCCGCCCCCGGATGTCTCATCCCTAAATTATCCAGCTAGACACGGCTCGATGGGGGGTTTTACACGCTTTCACTTCTTGAGGATGGATGCATTGAGGCACATGAACAGTTCTCGAAAAAAAACGTTAGCATATCACAATTCACACATGGCCCCAACAAGAAATCAATGTGCCACTGCTGTATTTAAGATTCTTCCATTTATATACCACTCGTGGGTAACAGCATTAATTGTTAATGTAATCAGTTAGCCATGCTCATTTTATTTTCAATTCCATCCTATTCTGGAAAGAAATAATGTTAAAATATATAGGCTTTATTTTGAAAATTGAGTGTCAAATTAGAAAAACAAATCAACTTAATTGTAGACTATAAAAACCCGTACTGGAAAAACTGTGAATAAACGTCCAACGTCGATCAGAGTGGGATTTTTTTAAAAAAAATGTTGTTTAGTTATTGTGTGATGTATCGAAGAATTTGCTTGAGTAATAGATCAAGAACAGAACAAATAATCAAAAGGTTAGAATCAAGGTGGCGGGAATCGGTATGGCTGGCCGAGTTTGAAGTATAACTCAGAACAGGTGCTTTTGCACCTGTTTGTATCACTGTTGGCCCCTTTCTAGTCCTTATTCGTTTATGTAATTTACATTTGACTTGTGATGACTAATCAAGAGATGTTGATGGTTTCTTTTGGAAAGTAAAATATTCTTCATTTCTTCCTCCTGTTGTCCAAAAGATTCTTGCTTTCTTTTTTATTTAAAATTTGCACATGTTGAATTTGTTTGAGAGCACCAACACAGATAAACATACATCAATCATTGTATCCTGAAGGTAAATTTGATTCCCTTGTCATTCTTTGGCTGAGAGATCAAGCCCCGTTTGTTTTCAAATTTTTACCTCATTTTAATAACTTTTTCAACCGTTACAAATGCAGCAACACGTAACTTTTGACTTTCTATCTCACAAATGGGACTTGTTTTCGAAAAAAAGGGTCACAAAATTAATTCTTCCGTTCAAATAATGGGAAACAAACGGGTTCTAATATTATCTTAAAGAGAACGTCAATACACAACTGAAAATCTACTGTGAATTATAGTTCAGATTTAATTCCCTCACCAACAACTAGAGGTGGAAGACCATGTTAAATACTACATTATAAAAGAATCATACCACCCTTTCTTGTAAGTCAAACCTATTGGAATGAAACACGACTGGCCATATATATGGTTAAGTGAGAAAGAAATGTAGGGGATTTCTCTGCCGAGGACCACGTTCAAAATTAGGACCACGCCACCCCACTTCCGCCTGTGACCACCAGCCTTCATTCCATACATTTATTTTTCAAGATTATTTAAGGTCCACGAAAGCAAGATGTACGGGTAAATGCTATATGTAGGATATAAAAACTAGTCTAATTAGGACGATTCAGCTATTTTAGTTATTTACATTAATGAACAATATATAATTTGACAAACCGTTTAATTTCATGTGACTTTATGAAAGAAGTTAGCTATTTCTCGACTACCCGGATTCTTCTTGAATAATCATGGATTATTCATGAACAATTATTATCTTTATCACTTTGGGGAGTTCTTTTTCGTCTTTTCCAGTTCCTCTTCACACTTTTCATGATCAAATGCTAAAGTATAGGAAGTTTCACGGGTATATTGAAGTAACCCCACATTATAAACTACCATGTTTTCTCCACATTGTATGGTTTAAACCATAGACCACGGATATACATTCATTTTCTAGTCAAGAGAACGACTTTGCCCATCATGCAAATTTTCTCCATATTATTTCAGTTGTATCAAGATCCCGTATGTAACAATTCATTTAAAGCCAACTAGAAACTAGTTGCAGTTAGATTCGCTCGACTTGGCTCAACTAGAAGTTTAAAGCCAATTTCAGCAAGCAAGTAAAGAAAGTATACAAAACAAGATAAACCCAACTCGATCTACATCATAACAGTAATCCAAATTATTAATTGCAGTGAAAGAGGGATTTATCTCTGTGTTACTATTTATGATGAATTAAGGACACATCATCCCAACAACCAACACGTAAGCGTGTACACGTTTAAAATAAAATCGAGTCGGCAAAAGATACACAAATTATGAATCCGGATATAATTGTTGAACACTGTGTGTGTGTGTGTGTTCCTTTTACATATAAAATAAAATAAAAACTTACTGAGAGTATCATATTTTATCTGCTCCTGCATATCAGATTAAACTATATTAATACCAATTTCCAGGACATTTCACGAGTATACGTGTGTGAACATGGGGCACAAGATTTTGACATGTACCCTCCAAAATTAATCCATAACATGAATATCATTTGCGCTAAAATTTCCTTAAATATCTTATCTACAAACACTAACCCTTATCTACAAACACTAACCCCACAAGAAAATAAAACGCGAAGGAAAGATTAAAGTTTGTGCATGTTGGCTATCTAAACATCAATTTTCAAGCAATGACAAGAAATCAATAAAAATAAGGTCGGCAGATATCAAGAACAGTACATAAAACTGCTTTATATCACAAAAGAGCCAATTCATACCCGCTGAAAGAGGGCGGTTGGATTTATGGCAGCAATCCATTTCACATATATGGTTCTGATTGCATACAATAAACAAAGTACGTCAAAATTTGAGTTGTTAAGAAGGGCTCCTCCTAATGTCATTCATTTCCTAGAAAGGACACATCTATTGGTCCACGTGAGCATCCATAAAAATTGTTGGTCCAGTTCTAGATTTTGAAATGAACACACCAATTTAATTTTCACTCAAATCTGTACTTTAAATGTCTGTACATATAATATATATCCCACATGTATTGATGATGGAGCTCCCACCATTTCCATCAACACCAGCACCATCACATCCAGAGTTTTCTTTGCCTCTCCACCTCTCCCTCTTTCAAAATTTCATCTCTGCAACTGCATTACAAAAAGGCTCATGTCTGCGGTCCGCCATTCGGGTTCCAAACTTCCATTCTATGCCAGTATTGCCTTGTTTATAATTGTTCGGAGTACAAAAATTTAATTCCTTTTCACCTTTTCTCTCTTCTTGACTTGTGCTCTTGCTAACGTATTAGTTGCATAATCTTTCAATCTACATTCAGGGCATATGGGGAAAAAGTAAATTTCTATAAAGGGAAAGTTGAGTCGAAAAGGAGTCTCTTTACCCATGACATCTCCCAACGACTTTGCTATATATAAACTGCCATAATATACTTACACGCACACACCAAGCTTAACAGTCTATTCTAGCCTTAGAGATTCATTCAATCCCATAATGTCGTTTTCATATTCAAAGAACTTCCTAAGACGGTTCTGCGTGGAGGAAATCCAAATGAATACACAAACCTATAGTGGCTTTTTCTCTAATGATCTCCTCCCATCCCTTGGAGCCAGAATCAACCAAGAAACAAAACTTCGTAGACACATAGTTTCTCCATTCAGTCCCCGCTATAGGTGATGAGTTTGCTTCAACTCTCAAAGCTATTGTGTAATAAGGAAGCCACTGATCTCATTTCTATTGTTCATTTCAGGGCTTGGGAGATGTTTCTAGTTCTCTTAGTCATTTATTCGGCCTGGATTTCTCCATTTGAGTTTGCATTTCTGACTTACAAGCAGGATGCTCTGTTAATTTTTGACAACATTGTCAACAGCTTCTTTGCCATGGATATTCTTCTCACCTTCTTCGTGGCATATCTTGATAGACAAACTTATCTTTTAGTTGATGATCCAAGAAAAATTGCCATAAGGTAAACATGCAGCAGTCTATACCTGTGTAGGGAAATCCTTTACTATAATCTAGAAGTAATTTTTTTACCTGTGTTATATCTGGCTAACAGGTATCTATCCACCTGGTTCATCTTTGATATCTGCTCAACGGTACCATTTCGAGCTATTAGCCTCCTTTTCAAAAAACACAATGGTGGACTAGGCTTTAAATTGCTCAGTATGCTACGACTTTGGCGTCTAAGACGAGTGAGCTCCTTGTTCGCAAGGTCAACCACCACATTGAACTCTTTTGTTTCTTTCAAATTTTTTGAATACCTGCCGAACAAAACAAATTCTCACTTAAGCCAGTTTGATTTCCTTCAGACTTGAAAAGGATATCCGGTTTAATTATTTCTGGACTCGCTGCACAAAACTCATTTCTGTAAGACGTTTCTCGTTTCACATTTTCGGCAGTAATTATTCTATCTACTTGCATGTGTTTGCCACTAAGATTATAAATTGCTACTTCTTTATTTGAATCAGGTAACTTTGTTCACTGTACATTGTGCTGGGTGCTTTAACTACATTATTGCAGACAGATACCCAGATCCAAAAAGTACATGGATTGGTGCCTTGTATCCTAATTTCAAAAAAATTAGCCTCTGGGACAGATACGTAACTGCAATTTATTGGTCTATAGTGACACTAACCACAACAGGTTATGGGGACTTGCACGCTGAGAACCCAAGAGAAATGCTGTTTGATATATTTTACATGCTGTTTAACTTGGGATTGACAGCTTACCTCATAGGGAACATGACAAATCTTCTAGTTCACTGGACCAGCCGCACCAGAAACTTTGTATGATTCTTTCTTGCTCTCTCTCACAGACACACATGCAACCAGGCATGCAAACACAGAATTACTTTATATGTCAAAAAATTTTGAGGAAAATCTGAACATATGTTGGCAATGTAGCAATCACATTTAACACTTATCCTGAAAGCAAGCCAACATGAAATTATATCCTAGACGTTATCACACAATCACGTATCAGTTCAAGAAACAAAAGCAGTTAACTAACTCCATGAAAGTAGCTGGAAAGATACAATCATAAACATGTACAACTTTTCATTGGTGAATTCAATGAGTTATAAGCCATGTTACACCTAACTCGTGTCAGTTGAAATGAGCATTTCATGAAGAAATTCTTTAACCGAAGAAAAACCACCCCCTCCAACCAACACACACAAATATACCGAAACTTCACTGTTCCTGAGAAACTAGGTTTTGGTGCTGCAGAGAGAGACAGTAAGAGCAGCTTCAGAATTTACAAAGCGAAACCAGCTGCCCCCACGTATGCAAGACAAAATTTTGTCTCACATATGTCTAAAGTTCAAAACTGAAGGATTGAAACAGCAAGAGACCTTGAATGGCCTGCCGAAAGCCATTCATTCCAACATTGCTCACTATCTATTTTACCCTATTGTCCAAACTGTCCCTCTTTTCCAGGGAGTGTCACAAGGGTTCCTTTTCCAAATGGTATCATTTTTCCTCTCCTCTTCCCCATTTTTCCTTTCGCATGCTAAGAGAACCAATAGAAAAGATGAACAAGTAAATTGATTAAATTTTCCTGGTTTTTGTGAAACAGGTACCAGAGTTGGAAGCTGAGTACTACCCTCCCAGAGAGGATGTGATTCTACAAAATGAGGCTCCAACATTTACTTATATACTGGTTTCTGGAACTGTTGTAAGTATGAAATATAATATTTTAGAAAGTGTAACTTAAAAATACTCGTGTCTCCATTTCTATCAAACTAATTTTTTTTTTTTTTGGTTGGTTGTAGGACGTGATGGAAAACATTGATGGGCATGATCAAGTAAGAAATCTCTACTCAGTACCTTCATCATGAATAAAATCAAGGACAGTGTTGAATTAGACCTCATACAACCTCATACATACAGGTCCTGGGAAAGGCAGGTTCAGGAGAAATATTTGGAGAAATAGGGNTTTTTTTTTTTTTGGTTGGTTGTAGGACGTGATGGAAAACATTGATGGGCATGATCAAGTAAGAAATCTCTACTCAGTACCTTCATCATGAATAAAATCAAGGACAGTGTTGAATTAGACCTCATACAACCTCATACATACAGGTCCTGGGAAAGGCAGGTTCAGGAGAAATATTTGGAGAAATAGGGGTTTTATGTGGAAAACCTCAGCCATTTGGTGTTCGAACAACTGATGTTTCTCAAATACTAAGGCTGAACAGGACTACATTACTGAACATTCTTCAAACAAACCCAGAAGATGAACGTATTATAATGAATAATCTGTTCATGGTAAGTTTAATGAGAAGAATTAGGTTAATCCTACTTTCTGTTATGTTATGCATACACTAATAGCTGCACAATTTTTCATTTGCAGAAACTGAAAGCACGTACAAGCATTGATATAGAGGACCCACAGGATCCAAGATTGATCCTAAATAATTCGTATAATAGAGCAGAAGGAGACTGCTATGTCCATGCTGGAGATCAAGATAACCCATGCAGAGATAGAGTTAAACAGGGATTGAGAGTAGAGATACCTAAGTTAGATTTTCTAGGGAGTAAACAACCAACAAATGCTTATGATGCCTATAAAAGTCAAATAGGCAAAAATTCATCAGCTGAGGATAGTGAAACAGCTCTTCATGTTGCTGTTCGCCAGGGGCATCTTGAAATGGTTAGAATTTTGCTGGAAAGAGGAGCAAATACAAATAAACCTGATATGAGAGGGTGGACACCAAAAGCATTAGCTGAAGTATGTGATAAAAAAGGAATATACGACCTTATATTGAGTTACGAAAATAAGAAGAAAGTAGACGATCAAAGAGGCAAGTTTCTTGGGCCAGAAATAGCTGAAAAAACTAGTAGTCATATCAAGCAGACAGAAAATGAGGCTGCTGATTATTTCAAAAATAGTTGTAGGAATCTTATGCATGTCAGTTCTAGCTGTTGTAGTCATCACAGTAGTATAGAAGCAATACAACCATCCACGAAGAGAGTCACCATTCACATGAAGTTTCCAAAGAAAGATATTTCACAAAAGCAGCGCGGAAAGCTAATTATGCTACCTGAATCACTGGACGAGCTATTCAAAACAGCAAGTAAGCGTTTTTCAATCTCTACAGAGCTTGAAATTGCACATTATAAAGTTGATTAAACTTGATGAAATAGACAATTCAATAAGTCAAGAAGGAAAGAAAAAAAAATGAACTCTCCATGGTTCTATCTGATCCTCATCCCTTTCCTTGTGAAACTGCAGGTCAAAAATTCGGTGAAAAGAATCTTACAAAAGTTGTAAATGCAGAGAATGCAGAAATAGATGACTTAAGTGTCATACGAGATGGTGACCATTTGTTTGTTCTGACAAACCAGTGTGAAGGCAGTGTGTGTGATACTGATGCGAGTTAATAATCACAAGGCTATAATGTAAGCATGCAAGTAGCTTGGCATTTCGAAGCAATTTTATATTTGATATATTCAGAGAGAATTTGAGTTACACTACACACATCAATTAAGGATTGCTAAAATCATTAATCATATAAAAATCTGGTGAAGTCAATTACGTGGTTGCCAGGCATTCCAATCAGGCCCTGCATTTAGCTTCTCTGATTGGGGCTATGGATTGATCTTCCTTTTTATCAGGTGATAACTGCGGAGGTAGCCGGGACAGCCGTCTCCAAAACCTTCCAAATCTACGGCTTCCATCTATATTAGCTTTTTTACCAGAATCCAACATTTTTAGCTATACAGTCAGTTGAATAATGAATGAGATATGATATAAACAAATAGAACAAGATATCTTCATTTACTACATTTTACACATTCACAATTTACTAGGGAGAAATTCGTATTCATCATCAGCAAAAAGGGAATAATAATGAGTGGAAACACTGTCTAAAAAAGACGGCATGAAAAAACATTAAAAAGAAGCATGCTCGCATGAAAACAGATTAGGTACACCTCTTAGACAAACACATCCCTTGTAACATAATCATATGTCACAGGATATAAGTATCTTTCTTTATATGAATTATTTGACAGAATGTTAAATTTAACTCCAAATTAAATCAAGAGCACTTGCAACTCTTTGTAACCATTATCTCCACCAAACGTACCCTTACAAATTGATTTAAAATTCAACAACTCTGTCACTATTAATTTTTACAAGACAATTCGATAAAGTTCGTAACATACGTGCACTTCCAACTCTAGCACATGTTTCAGCCCCATTATCTAGAAATTCTATTTTTCTCCAAACTCAAAACATACATTCTTTCTATAAAATAATTTTGCACATAAACCCAAAATTTTTCCATACCTTTTAACCACACATTTTCAAAATTAGGAAAAAAAAATCACTATTACAAAACTCATTTTTCACAAAAAAAAAAAAATGGGTCTAATA
>CAIGRK010205987.1:5810-18324 GCA_903798315.1 Fraxinus greggii
TTAATTAATTAATTCATGGACCAACTTTAATTAATGAATTAATTAAGGGCGTGTTCGGTAGTGATTAAAATCGGATTAAAATTGAAAAACTAGCCGTTATTGTTGACTTTTATGAGATGAGGAGAATCCATAACGGCCATATTTTCAATTTTAATTGATTTTTAATCTGTACCGAACAGGGCTATTCAATTTAATGAATTGATGAGTTGTCAATTTAACCTACGGGCAATATTAATTGATGAGTTATTTATGTTTTACGATACAAAAATGGAAAGAAAACTACTCCCTTTTTTTTTCCAAGCTAATTGTGCTAATGAAAATATCATCCAGTTTAACCATTGGATTGTGTATGAGATAGTTATTATATATCCACAATCATAGTGCAAAAGAAATTAAAGGGGGCATTTTGGGTTATAAAATTCTTATTTTTTCCATTGATTCATTAAGAAATGTGGTTGTATGGACACTAGAGTTTTTATAAATTGTACATTTAAATTGCATTAAAAGTCCTCAAAAATTATTTATTATCATACTTATCTCTCAAACTTGTTATTTAATCAAGTTATTATTATTCAACATTTCATTAATTAGCTTATATTGTCCATCGTGACAATTTCTATCCAATTTGAGAGAATGCTAGAAGAACATAAGGGTTGACATATCCCAGTCCCCCCTCGAATGAGGGGCTGTCATTTGACAATTGTGTCAACCCTTATGTCAACATCTATGTTCTTTTAACATTTCTCATCCAATTTTTTTTTTCTTTTGTTTGAATTGCTTCCAATATAATAAAAATAGGTAAAGTGCTATTCTAGGTTACTTTCTTTTTAAATTTCCCGGATAAGGTGAATACACTTGATGTCGCCTATATTATAAATGAAAGAAAAATAGTATCATAAGAGGATTAGACTTATTGCCATTATGTATGTCATTATTTGGCAGGTTCGTCATCATATTTGTCATCACTGTTCAAATGTGATTTTGTTGAGTTATTATCCTCACTCACTGAAGTCACATGATAATAATCAAAGCTTGGATAGAAAAATGTTGCATTTGGCTTGAACACATAATTATATCGAAGATTTTGTGCTTTCTAATATTGTTGGCCTTAATTACATAATTATATATTTGTCATTTTTTTACGGAACCTCATGGCTCACTTCATAGACCGGACTCGACAAAATTAATGAAAGAATGATGCTAATTAACTTCAGTGATATTTAACATCAATCTAGGTGATAATATTTGTTGCATTAAATCGTACATTCAATTAAATGTAAAAATTTAACAATTGTTTGTTAAAACGTGTAAAGTATTGTCATCTAAGCTCATGTTTAAGCCACATTAAAATTTTTTTCATTCTCATTATTCTACTCATTTTTAACTACACATTCTTCAATAAAATAATATTTTTCATCATATCAATAACTTTTCCTTCTTTTTCAACCACACATTTTCCATCAATTTACTATTCCAAAATACATTCTTCTAAAATAATGTGGCTCAAACACACCCTAAATGAATCTTAATATTAAGGCCATGTTTGATTGTAATAGATTTCATGAAAAATATGACATCCGAGGAAAATGAATTCCATTTTGACCGTTTGATTGTAACGTGGAAATGAAAATCGAATTTCAAGGTACAATCACTTTAAGCTGCATTTTCTATGTTTTTCTTGGAAAACAAATTCATATGGATTTGGTGAGTTTTTATTTTCCAACTAACATAGAATTAAATTTTTTTTCCGCCATTGTCTATCGAACGACCCCAAATGTTTCGAAGGGGATATGTCAAACCCACATTCTATGGCTGCACCTTGCAGAAATTTGTAATATAAGGAATTTTTTGTCTTACACTAGGCAACAATGAATGACCACAACTAATTCATAACTGCTTCAATAAGTGTATATCCATCCACATATACTCCAAATTCATTTCGCTTACCATGGTTAATGAGCTTACCAATTTAGCCTTTCACATATAGGCCCTGTATCGCTAAGCCTAAATTCAAGTAAAAAAAGTTACTTGTGACTCTTATTTTCATCTTTCTTACTTTCACGTAAATGCAATTATCACTTATTAACTACTACCATAATTAGTGAATTTTAATTATCACAAAAAAAAATATCATTTTTTTTAAAATTCGGATAATTTCTCGATTTATGCTTCTTGTCCTCACACAAGTGTGATGTCAATGTGCACGGTTCTGATTTTACCACGTATTTCAAAGGGACTAACATTTAAATGCTTCTACTTCACTATCAAGAGATTTAGTTGCCCAAAGAACTATCCAGCAATAGATCCTTTGAATTCAATGTCAATCATGCTTTAACCTTGGATTGTTGGTGAGAAACACTATGAAAATATGCAAAGAAGCAAGCAAAATTTACCATGTATAAAGAGTTTCAAGACGTAGCTTTACTTAGGTTGAACGAATTATTGGAAGACGATCATTCTAACAGTTGGAAATATCACTTATTTAGCTTCTGTTTGGTACGCATTATTGTAGAATGAGAATGAAAAATATAGTCGCTATTGGGTCCCATATAAGAGATAGAAATTCAATTTTGAAGGTTTGATATGATGTATAACGATCATATTTCTCATTTTTAATAAATTTGTATGGAAAACGGAAGCTTAATATCATTCTTTTCAATCTTAGACAAATATAATCTTACCGCATCTCGGTTAAGCCAAGCCAAGTACTATGTACTAAGCCAAGCCACAAAGTGAGAAAAAAAAAAAAAACCAAAGAAAAGAAATTGGATTATAATAGCGTGAATATCTCCTGCTGAAGTTAATACCCCCCAAAAATACCCATAAATAAACCCCCAAAACCGAGTGTGTTAATGTGATACCACCCTTCTGTGCCACTCTCCTCTCTCTCCAACTCGAAACAGAGGGACCAAATTTTCTCCTTCTCTCACTGAGTCTTCTGAGGGACTAACCTTTGTTTCTTAAACTTTCTTTGCTCGGTGTGGTTCAGCTCATTTGTTTGCACAAGTAAAAGAACAGAGAAGGAAGAGACCCCCTTCTTCTTTCCTTCTTCAAGTTCATTTTTGTGTACAATTCACTCTTTCAGCTTTAGTAGTAGTGTAGCCCAGCTCTCTGTTTTCTCTCAGATCTATTAACAGTTACAAACAAACCATTTTCTTGTACTCATTGAATCAAAATGAGTAAAGAAGAGTTCTTGAAGATTCAGGTAATAATTCATTTTTCTCATTTGTTTATGAATGCGTTTCTGTTTAGCTTTTCTTTATGAACTTTGCTTGCTTTGAGCACAAATTCCTTTTTCTTTATCTTTCAGCCCTGTAATGTTGTTTTTTCTCTTTGTTTTTTTTTGTTATGAATGATGAAGTACAGAACTTTAACCTGTCTTTGCTTGTACATGCAGACTTGTGTTCTTAAAGTCAACATACACTGTGATGGGTGTAAACAGAAAGTGAAGAGAATCTTGCAGAAAATTGATGGTATAGTTCCATTTTCAGAATCAAATTTATTATTTTTTGCTCTATTTCTCTGTGTTGTATTCTTTGTTTGGATAGTGCTAGACGGTCTAGTCCCGTCCAATATTGTGTACCAATCGTGCTGTTATAATCTATTAGCAAGTTTAATTCTTGTGAAGAACTATGTTTATTTTTAATTCTTGTGAAGAACTATGTTTATGAGCAATTTTTCGCTTTATTCCAATATTTGACTGAAATTTCTAAGCGATTTTTTATGTTTGGGTGTTTTACTTTAGGGGTTTATACTATAAAGATAGATTCAGAGCAGGGGAAGGTCACAGTTTCAGGGAATGTTGACCCAGCCACACTTATCAAGAAGCTTGCTAAGAGTGGGAAACATGCGGAGATATGGGGTGCACCCAAGCCCAGCAACAACAATAACCAGAATCAGTTCAAGAATATGCAAATTGACAATGTAAAAGGTGGGAATAACAAGGGGCAGGGTGGTCAAAAGGGGGGTGGTAACAGCCAGCCAAAGGGTGGTCCACAGGGTGGTGGTCAAAACCCACAGCTTCAGCAACTTCAGCAGCAGCTGCAACAAATGAAAGGATTTCCAGATCTGAAATTGCCACCTAATTTTATGAATGATATGAAAATGCCCCTCAATAATAAGGACCAGAATCCCAAATCTGTCACGTTCAACTTGCCTGAGGATGAAGGTTTGAATGATGAGGAGTTTGATGATGAATTTGACGACGACGACTTTGATGATGATGAGTTTGATGATGAAGTTAATGAGCCTGTGAAGAAGCCCATCATGGGCAATGGTCATGGGGGTGCCCAGATGCCTAACATGATGAATAATATGATGATGAAGGGTGGGACTCCTAATGGTGGTGGTAATGAGAAAAAGGGGGGTGGTGGTGGAGGAAATATACCGAACACGGGTGGGGGTAACCAGAACCAAGGTGGTGGAAAGGGTGGCAAGAATGGTGGTGGTAACCAAAATCAAGGTGGTGGAAAGGGTGGCAAGAATGGTGGTGGGCAACCAAATGGAGGCGGAAGTGGTGGTCAAAATAAGAATGGTAATAATGGCAATGGTGGTGGAGCTGCTGCAAATGGTAGCAACAGTAATGCCAATGGGGCCAAGAAGGGTGGAATGAATGATGGAGTTCATGGCATGCCCAACATTATGGGGATGAATGCGGCTGGCAGGGTGGGCCAGATGGGGAATATGCCCATGGGCCAGATGGGTAATTTATCAGCCGTCCCAGGCCTACCGGCTTCTATGAACGGTGGTGGTGGTGGTGGTGGAGCTCCTGCCGCTGCAGGATATCTCCAAGGTGCTGGCCCTGAGATGATGGCCGGCAATCCCCACTATCAGCAACAATTGGCTGCAATGATGATGAACCAGCAACGCGCCAATGGAAATGAGAGGTTTCAGCCAATGATGTACGCCCGGCCTCCACCTGCCGTTAATTACATGCCTCCTCCATATCAACCTTACCCTTACCAGTATCAGTACCCATACCCCCCTCCCCCAGGCGATCGGGCTGAGCAATACTCGATGTTTAGCGATGAAAACACATCAAGCTGCAATGTGATGTGAGTCGGGCACCCAAATCTGAATTTCCCCATTTTTCGTGGTTGTGCTTGGTGGTTCATGACTTGCTAGTCATGATGCCATTATATACATGGACATGGTTTTACTTTGATTCTTGTTTTCCTTTTAAATCCTCCGAAGTTTAGTTCAGTTTTCTTCATAGGGAGTAGTATTATCATAGATAATATAAGCTTTAGACAATGAGATGCAAGTGGGGATGGATGCTTCTTCTGGTTTTGCTAATGAGATGTTTATATGTTTATATTTTGGAAAAATAAATGAATTTCAAGAGAATGGGATTTAATTAAAGTAACAAAGTTTCCATGGCTTGTGACTTTTACACTATAAATTGTCCTTAGTGTGTCAAATTATTGAGCTTATTCAAATCTCATTAAAAATTTAATTTCGCCCAGCAATGATAAGGCTTGGACCCACTTAATAATTTCTAAATTTAAATACGAGAATGTGAATATTATTGGTCTTCGTGTTTTGCCATATCTATATGCATGTGGTGGTACGTAGTCGTTGGTAATATGAAGAAAAATTCATTCGGGATTAGGCAAGGGTTGCTGTCACCGAACTGAACTCTTAGCAAATTCTCAATTAGTTCACTGAATTTTAATTTGTCTCAATTGAATTTCAATTCAGTCGTTAAACTTCAATTTAGTATGTTTGGTAGATATTAAAATCGAACTAAAATTGAAAAATTAGTCGTTATCGTTTATTTTTATTAGACGAGTGAGACTCAATAACAACTATATTTTCAATTTTAATTGGATTTTAATCACAATCGAACACGCCCTAAATGTGCTATTGATGTTCGACCGCACTACACGTACGCGAAAATGGTTCCCAGACATCTTACAGGGATGACATTGAAAGTAAAAAAATAAATTTAAAAACAATTCAAATTCACTCATTTTCTCCCAATCCTGAGCTGAAATCTCATCCCTCACGTCCAGCAGGTGTCGTCGCCGTCCTTCCCATCTTCGACCACCGTCAAATCACTGAATTTGAAGAATAACCAAACCATGTGTAATACCACTAACTTTTGTGCCCCATCCAGCTTACTTATTTTCAGCCACAAAAATCCAACTCACAACAATCTCTTAGAGGGACATTTGATATGGGTTGTGATAATGGATTTTAAATTGGGGAACTTGGACACTGAATACTAGTTATAATGATTCGTGTACTCAATCCCAAATGGGCACTCATAAGTGGAGCCCTAATAGTCACTTTTCAACAAATAATTTGCTTCAACTGCCTCAATCCGATGGGAATTTTGGAGGTTCCATGAATGGGAATCCAGTGTTCGTTAATAGGTCTAAGATTTTGAAACCTCTTGATGGTTTTGTTTCAATTGGATCCCAAGATTCAAACCACATTCTTTCAAAAAATGGCTACTTTAAGGATGAATCTTGCTAGGGGGAGTGGCTGCTATTCGGGGGATTTGAATTTAGGTGGTGAAATCAATCATTCTAGAAGTTCTACTAGCCTTGAAGGCTATGACAAGAAGGGGGAACTTAGTGATGTAAATGAGAGGAAGATGAAAAACAGTAGCTGGGATGATAGGGAAGATTTTAGCATTGATGGGTCAAATTTGAATTACGACTACGATCAATTTCTAGAGAATAGTATTGTCAATAAGGTGGAGGGGAGTGATAAAAATGGCAAAAGTAGCTGGAATACTAATAGCAATATCACCTACGATAGTGGGGGTGATCACAAGGGTAAGAAGGGGCTATCGGCGAAGAATTTGATGGCTGAAAGGTGTCGGAGGAGGAAGAAGTTCAGTGATGGGCTGAAAGGTTCCGATGAAGGCGGATTGAGTCGCGGTGGGGTTCGGTTGGAGCTTCACTATCTAATTTTTTTTAAAGTTAAGGTGGTGGTCATGTCACCAATTTCAATCCAATAAAAAATGCTCATAAAAAACCAGTGAATCTCATCCTTGTACGTATTGCTTGTAAAAAGCCCGTGAATCACATCCCTGTACGTATAACATTATTCATTGACGTTTATTGAATAAACATTCAAGTTTAAATTTTATCTCCAATGACTCAAAAGGATTGCCTACATGTATTTTGCACACTCTAATGTAAAATCAAGATGAAGAGAGAGTTAATTGTGCATGTGAAAATCAAGAATCAGGGGGGAGGGAGGGAGTGAGAAAGAGATTATTCACCATGTCAACTAGATAGAGTCATTTTTCATTTTTTTTTTCCTAACAGTGTTTACATCTGGACATACATTTCATTTTTTAATATTTTCACCCTTATTTTCATATTTCATTACGTAAAATATCATTTTCATCTACTTTTCCAATTAACAATTTTGAATTGACGAATATAGACTTCTATTTAAATAAAAAAAAAGGAAAAAGAAAGAATCAATTGCAACCAAGCACCAATTTTTTTAAAAAATGCAAATAAATTTCAAATAAATTAGTAAAAGGGACATAATGTCCTTACTTTTCACTATGGACCTTTTATTTTTTCACATTTTTATCATTAATTACACATTTGATTGCGTAAACGAACATTTCTATCAATTTTCATCAAATTTTTCAATAAAAAATTGTGAAAAGACGAATTTACTCCCTATTTAAATATATAATAAAAATAAAGAACTAATTACAACCATAATCCAAAATTTTTTAAAAATTGCAAACAAGTCCTAAAAATTATTTAAAAAATTAGAAATTAATTTTTTAAAAAAGTGCAAAGAAGTCCCAAATAAATTATTAAAAATTAAAAAGTACAAATGAGTACCAAAACGTTTTTCACAATAATAATAAAAAATAAGAATGTTATGCCTAGATAAATTGTACCACAGTAGAAGTCGTAAAGAGGACAAATTAACACCTTCTATTACTAGTAATAAGTCCTTGTTTGAAATATATTCTCTCAAAATTTATTTTTCATCATACATTTTTAATAAAATAATATTTTTCATCACAACAATAACTTTTTTTTATTTTTTTTACCAAATACTTCATATCATATCACTGTTTAAAATATATTTTTTCTCAATAATATTTATCAAACACATTAAGTAAAAAATGAAAGAGAGGTGATACACGTACACGTTTGGAGTTTACACTCCCGTGCACACGCCCCCCTCACGAGACGGGGCTCAAGAATATTTTATTGATCATGGGCCCCCCTCAGAAATGAAACTCCTTACGAAAAATCTGCCGGCGTCGACACTTGACAGCCATTCTGATACAGTAGTCTAGTCTTGTCAATTGATTTGGCATATAAAGTGAGTTGGGAATGGAGACCCACACCTTTCTTATCTACCGTTTGATCACTGATTTGTCAATTTTATTTTTATTTTTTTACCATTGGGACCACCCATATGTCTAATCTGAGTCGTGGGTCCGCTGTACAAGAGTCCTACCCTTACACGCCCTTATTTCTGCATTTCTCCTGAAGACCTGAACAGTGGATTTTTTATTTTTTTCTTTCTTTTGTTTTCCTTTTTTTTATTTTTTTTGTTTTCTTTTGTTTTTTAAACTCTTTTATATCTTTACTAACTAGGGCTTGAGGTGATTTTCATTAATCAATTTGAAAGATTTATAATTTGGATAGTGATTTTTTGTTTTTCTTTTTGGCCAATCAATCTAATCGAATTTTCAAGTCCATGTGCACAACACACCTTAAACATTATACATTTCTACATATTGCCTCTAGAAAGTCGAGATGTACCTACGTAAACAGTTTATTTCCTTTGATTACACGAGCCCGTGACTTTGGTTGTTAAAGTTGGCTATTTTGAGTCGACAAGCGATAATTTTAGAATACAAGAGAGAGATTTTATCCAACTAATTGAAAATGTAAAGGGCAGTAGCCGCAATTTAACAATTTCATACTCATTTTCTTTATCAAATCCAACTAACTAAAAATGTACAACGAGGGCAGAGTTAGAGGGCTGGCTAAGTTCAAAAAAATTATATGATTTTTTTTTAACATATAAATCTAACCTGAAGATTTTTTAGTGAAGCTTTGGCTCCGTTCCTGTGTACAAAAAGTCAAGTTGAATATGGATTGTACGTTAAATTGTGATCGATCGAGTTGCTCATAGATAGTATTTTCTTATCAAGGTTACGTTAAAAAATTCTGAGAAAAATGTTATAATTTTTTTTCAACATGTTGGGTGGTTTTTAGCTTTGACTATTGCTAATTGGGCGGAAATTGAGGGGAATAATCAATCAATTTTGACTACATTTCAATTTGAAAGTGGTGGATTTTTTAAAAGAATTGCACAATCATGACAAAGTTGATAAAAGCTATTCACTTTCACCTTAAATTTGGACTGATTTTGAATTTTTGAAAGGACATTACATGGAGCCATCTTTCTATTCTTTTTCAATGTAATCTATAGTTCTTATTTGATAAAACATTATCTTTTAAATACACCAAATTCAATTTTAGCCCCATATTCTATGGGACGCCACAGCCTATATAACTTTTTAACAACATATTCTATTAACCTTTTATCAAAAAATTTCTTTTTCAAATAATAATCCCTATTTTTAATAACTCCATCCATTTTCGTCAATCTAATTCATGTACACTGCTGACCTGGATATCAAAAATAACGAATGGCTAATGTGGACCACAAGGCTAGAGGAACTAAGTCCATTTTCCTAACTCATACATCCAGTGCAAACGAAATAACACGAATATCTCCGATACTAAGTCAGTTTCCCTCAACTGTGCAGTTGGAGCGAGAATTTCATGATCAATCTAATATTTTTGGTTTTGCGCTTCCACAAAAGTCGTGTTAATTTAATAGAAGTTTATGTGCAAATATTCTTTATCATGTTATCATTTTTAGTTTAACGTGTCAAATATGTTCGTCACTATCTTTTCATTAATGTATTTAACTTATAGAACGAAAGAGTGGGAAACTAAAGGCTATGGAGCTAAGTTTTTCACGTGGATGATCAACATACAATGTGCTTTGGCTTCACAGATTTTGCAATTTCCATCCAAACCAGAATAACGTTGATACTTTTCTATTTTCATATCATTTTTCGCTACCTTTCCCTTCACATCTCACAACATTTTAACACATTTTCGACATATTTCTCTCAATGTGCATATTATATTGATTGTCACGAGCAAGTTTAGTTTAGTATTAGTAAGTTTTCTCTCAAAAGTTATGTAAAAATGAATATTTAATCTCGTATGACACGATAACGGATAATCTCAGTTGACCCTCACGCGACTCTTACCATTGAGAAATAACGATATGTTTAATTGTGCATAAATATAAGTTTACTTATTTTGTCAAACGTGACTCTCAAAGTTAGAGTTTTTACTAATAAAAATTGTTTTATTTGAAACTATCTTTCAACTTATTTTTTTTTAAGAAAGTCACTCTTAAATACAACCAAACATACTCCAAAACAGCATTGGTTACAAATTGGAGTGGGGTTGGCATAGTGGTCAATTTTGGCATCCAACAGACGTGCTACTAGTCGATGTCCTGTCGCATATATGGTCCAAATCTAAGGAAAATTTACATGATAATATATATTTGGATATCCAAGTGGTTCAAATCAGACTTGTTTCCACATTTTTCCCTAATGGCTAAATTTTAGCAATTATTGGGAGTAAAAGTGTACTGCACATACCTCATTCCAAACACACAATTTTTTTTATCAAATAACATAAGAAAAAAAATAAATATTGTTACGGGTATGTGTCAGACCCTCCCCTCGATGCCACGTGTCAATAGTTAGCCCATCGTTGTCACGCATCGACCGAGGTGATTACGTATGGGACGAGCTGATTGTATATACCGAAGAGATTATGATAGGGAAAGAACTGAGCATACGCCAGCGACGGAATCGAACTAATCCACGATTCATTGTGGATGCAAAGGCCCGTGCTCCACTTCTACAACTCCATATCGCCTCACCTCGACTCAGTAAAGGTCCCTTGTACAGAGATCGTTCCATAGGGAAAAGATGACTTGAAGACATCCTGTTGGCCACGTGTTGGAGGCATTTTTGGAGGTCAACAAATATAAACAGAGAAAAAGCCGTGTAGAAGACACTATATGTGTAAAAGTGTGAAATTGAGAGTGGCGACAACAAAAAAAAAAAAAATCCCTAAAAAATAACNTCCCTTGTACAGAGATCGTTCCATAGGGAAAAGATGACTTGAAGACATCCTGTTGGCCACGTGTTGGAGGCATTTTTGGAGGTCAACAAATATAAACAGAGAAAAAGCCGTGTAGAAGACACTATATGTGTAAAAGTGTGAAATTGAGAGTGGCGACAACAAAAAAAAAAAAAATCCCTAAAAAATAACGATCTCAAAGAGCAAACTTAAAGTCCAACTAATATTAATGAAGAGAGAATCATTTAAGCTCAAGTACCCTTGTTAAATAATAGAGCGAATGAATCGACGCAGATTAGTGTTTACGAAACGTTATTAACTTTTTTTTACTTTTCTGTTTTCTCTAAGGAGTTTCGAGAGTGAAGAAGAAGATCAACAAGAATGTGAGTTTTGTGGACCTTATGAATGAAGTTAGACAAAGGCGACCACGGCCACGATGACAACAAGGATGGTGATTGGCAATGGCATGGTGATTGGGCTACAATTAGTGGTGTTAAATGAATCGAGCGGCCGATCCCAATTATTGGTGTCAAATGAGTCGAGTGGCTCGTCGGCTCGACCGCTCGGCTCGTGAAAAAAGAGCCAGAGCCACTCGGGCTCGCCAAAAAGATGAGGTCGAGCCGAGCGAGCGGCTCGTGGGCGAGACAACGAGTTCACCAATGAGCCGCTCATGGGCTCGTCTAAATTTTTTTTTTTTTAAGAAAAAATGATTTATTAAAAAAAAAAGATTTAACAAAATGGTGAGCTGCGAGCCAAAGCTCGGCTCGGCCCACGAGCTACGAGCTCAGGGGTCGAGCCGAGCTTTGGTGACGAGCCACGAGCTCTCGTCACGAGCCGAGCTTGTGTGTATAGTCGGCTCGTCCCATTAACATCCCTAGCGACAATGTATGTGAATAAGAAGATTAATAAGAGTTCGACTTTTTATTGATAAAAGTACAAGAATGTGAATTTTTGTTGAAAAATAAACAAATATATTACTTCTTGTTGAAAACTCATAAGAATGTGACCTTTTGAGTTTTAGAGTATTTTTCGAATGTTATATTTGTTTGGAGTATATTTCAATCTTCCCCTTTTGTCTTCTTCATATTACAACATGTCTATTATCAATAATTGTCACATATTTGTTACTGACTACTAGCGGGATCCAATTTTAGGCTCGTTATCTAGTATTTGGAACAAAAAGCACGAAATCACTCGTGGATTGTGTTAAAGAGTAATTGTACATTTGACTCCGTTAAAGATGGCTTTTTCAGTTTTCAAATAATTGACATTTAGTGCACGTCCACTTCATTTATATACTAACCAATATTAAAGGTATGAGTTTAACT
>CAIGRK010206047.1:0-11256 GCA_903798315.1 Fraxinus greggii
TTCTTTTTTTTTTTTTTGGCAAAATGCAATCAAGCTTTACAAAAAACGGGGCCAGATGACTGAAAATCAGACAAAATATAAAATTTAGGTTTACTTGAGCATAGAAGTACAGAGTCTTCTTGCATGGTATAATAGACATTGCAGGATTTGTAAATTGTTTGTTCTTTATTATTCTGACTCATTGTTTTGTTCAGTTTCAAGAAGAAATAATCATTTAACTTACAATATGCAGCCCAAGCTCTTAGAGACCTGTACAGGTCCCTGAACAGCCCACCGCAGCTGAAGGAATGGAAATTAAATGGTGGAGATCCTTGCGAAGAATCATGGACTGGAGTTTTGTGCTTTGGATCATCAGTAATCCACCTGTAATTCCATGTTCCTGAAGATAATCGAATGTGCAAGCTACTCAATTTTACCTGATTGTAATATTAAAACAAATGACATTTTCTTTTACTTTTATCAGTAAACTCCATGGCCTAGAGCTCACTGGAACTCTTGGATTTGACCTCTCGAATCTAAGAAGTTTGAAGCAGCTGTAAGTAAATTCTTAGTAACGTCATTGCTTACTTCAGTAAATGGTATATAGTCCCGACCTTATTTCCTTACCACTTCCGTGCAATTATTTGTACTAGGGACCTTAGCTCAAATCACATTCATGGCGATATTCCCTACTTCTTACTTCCTAATGTCACACAACTGTAAGATAGCCCTATTTACTAGTTCTATTTTATAGACTAACCTTGATATACATGCTATTACAAAAATACTTCTCTGCTCTTTTATCTTTGATAAATACAGGAACTTGTCAGGGAATAACTTTAGCCAAAGCATTCCATACTCCTTAGTTTACATGAAACATCTCCGGCACCTGTAAGCAGCATTTTCCCTTACTACTGAGTTTTGTTTTCTTATACAATTACAGGTTATCAGTATTGTTATTAAGTTGCGTTTGTTACCACGAATAATGGTATTCCTGCAGGAATCTGAGCCACAACACTTTATCTGGACCCTTAGGAGATGTGTTCAATGGCCTGGAGAATCTAATAGAAATGTAAGATATTTTCTAGTTTCCTTGCACTGAATGTGAAGTGTAAACCTGCAGCTGATTTTAACTAGAGTTCATAAGATGTGCATATCCCAGGGCTTTTAATGATGGTTACCTTCCCTTATGAAATTTGAAACCAAGACCCATTAGGAGGGTTTTGCATTTTATTCGCTTTTCAAGTTGACAGTGGTTGAATTTTTCTTAGTTCGAAAATTTTGATCAAGTCCCTTGAATTAGACACCACTTATCAAATGAAGAAGTTAAGAAAACTTTTATTAAAGACTAGATGAAAATTGGACTTCTTTTGTTACCCCTAAATTGCTGGCACCAGTTAGACTCGGAAAATCAAGCTCAGCGGGAATATTACAGAAATTTATTCTAGATACAAGAACTTCTAAATTGTTGCCTACATTGCTTCAGTTCCTCAACATTTATATTCAGATCTGAGCTATTGGTTTATTTATGTGATTTCTGAGAAATACATTCTGCTTTTCCAGGGATTTATCATTCAATAACTTCACCGGAGATCTACCTACGTCATTCAAAACTTTGACAAACCTCACAAGATTGTGAGTTTTTGTTTCTGATTAAGCATGACATGGATTATCAGTTCCCAACTACAACATTTTATCTTCATCATTATTGCAGGTTCTTGCAGGGAAATGAATTTACCGGATCAGTAATATTCTTGGCCAATCTCCCACTATCTGACTTGTATGTTTTCTCCAGAAAGTTATTACTTAGTCCAAACCTTCTGTTTTTGTTTCTGTACTTGTTATGTTCACTTTCAGGAATATTGAAGATAACCATTTCAGTGGTCTTATTCCAGAAAAGTTTCAAGATATACACAACTTGTGGTAAGCTTCAAGTCATCCATGTAATTACTTTTTCTGTTCTGCAGCAAATAAAATCTATTAATGTCTCTCACTTTTTGCCTCTTCATCTCTTTTCAGGATTGGCGGAAATCGGTTCAACAATGGACCAAACTATCCACCCTGGAATTTTCCTTTCGATACTTTGCCCAACGAGCAGAATATCACTAGTCCACCATCTACAAATTTAAGTGCCATTGAAAGCTATCCTTCTCACAAAGTAAGAGGGCACAAGAAGAAGGGGCAGGGTGCAGCAGGAATAGTTCTGATGGTTGGAGGAGGAACTCTGATTGCTGCATGTGCAGCTCTTTTCATCTTAATTCGTATTCACCGATCACGCAGGGAAATCCTCAAAAGCTTAGGTAGCTGCGAAGGTTCAACAAGATCTTCACCAAACGACATAGTCAGAGGTCCATACATCGCTATAAATATATGACAAGAATATTACTTTCAGTCCACCTTTTTTTGTTTTTTTTTCAAGCAATAACTTGCATGAATTATTGATCAATTTTAAATCTACATATGTAGTATTATTCATTATCATATCTTTTTTTACTCTCCTTTTTGCTTTGATTTATGTCAGAACAGATTATTCGTCCATGACTGCAGAGGATAGCCCACACGTGTCGTCATTCAGTTCTCCTCCAATGATTAACCCCTCTCATTTGCCCCCTATACGTTCTAAAATGATGAAATTATCTAAAAGAAAAAGCTTCTCTAAGAACAAAATATCAATGGGTGCAAAAATGTACTCCCTGTCAGAGCTTCAATCAGCAACAAACAGCTTCAGTGAAGGAAACCTTCTTGGAGAGGGATCCCTTGGTTGTGTTCACAGAGCAGAGTTTCCAGATGGAACGGTACTATCTTGAACTATACAACGCAAGTTCCAGAACTTTTGGAGCCTTGTACTATCAAAATTTCTGAATTTTTGTTTCCATTTGCTAGATTGTGGCTGTGAAAAGCATTAATACGGTACCTCTGTCCATCATTGAAGAAGAAGAATTTCTAGATGTGATTCGGAATGTATCCCGATTGAGGCACCCAAACATAGTGACACTTCTTGGGTACTGCATGGAGCATGGCCAACACCTCCTTGTGTATGAATATATCAAGAATTTTTCTCTTGATGAGGCCTTGCATTGTGCCATGTACAAGCCACTATCCTGGGGCCTGCGTGTTCGAATTGCTCTTGGTGTAGCTAGAGCATTGACGTAAGTTTCAATTGTTGTTGAACCAGCCCATTTAAAAACTTAATCTTTTAGATGCTAAAATTTTGTCTTCAACATACCCAAGATTCAATTTTTTAAATCAATGG
Source organism: Fraxinus greggii (assembly GCA_903798315.1). NCBI lineage: Eukaryota > Viridiplantae > Streptophyta > Magnoliopsida > Lamiales > Oleaceae > Fraxinus > Fraxinus greggii. The sequence continues at coordinate 3,233 of CAIGRK010206047.1, forward strand.
CCACTAGTGTGCATAATTTTCATAACTTGGAGGCTGTGGCTTTGATACCATGTTGAACGATCTCATCCAAAAGTTTGAACTTTTAGATAGAGAACGAATTTATTTATTCAGAATTTTGTCTTTAACAATCGGGTTGTTGTATTTGCAATTTTTTCTTGCCTGATCTTGTAGGATTATGGTCATCCACATTCTCTATCGTGGCAAGTGATGGCCTTTTTATTCTCTCTCCTTTCTCTGTGAAATTTCAGTTACATGCATTCCTCCTGCATGCCTCCCATAGCCCATAGCAATTTGAAGGCTTCTAACATCCTACTCGATGAAGAGCTCATGCCCCACATTTGTGACTGCAGCCTGGCTATCCTGAGACCCCTGACCACCAACAATGTTAAGCTCAAGGTACATATTAACAGGTTAATTTCCATTACCATTCAGAGTTATTTCCAGAATATTGTTTTTGACAATTTTAAGCATTGTATCACTTCAAAACCAAACATAACACAGGCTTCAGAAATGGCTATTGCTGATAGTGGCTACATTGTACCTGAAAATTTCCAACCTATCCAGCCTGGGATTGCTAACACAAAGGCTGATGTGTATGCATTTGGAGTGCTGCTTTTAGAGCTTTTAACAGGAAGGAGGCCTTTCGATTGGTATAGAGTTTATTAGGACTTTCTTTTGCCTTCTCTTGCCTTCTCTTTATTCTACAATCTACTCATTCTTAACTTCCTGACTAATTACGTTTCTGTCAATTTTTGAAGTTCAAGACCATTATCAGAGCAATCCTTGGTGAAATGGGCTTCATTCAGACTTCATGACCGTGAGTCTTTGGGACAGATGGTCGATCCAGTCATGACTGGAACATTTTCATCCAAGTCTCTGTCACGTTTTGCTGACATCGTCTCCCTCTGTATTCAGGTAACTTGTATGACATTAAACATGCTGATATCCACAACACGTGGCTTGAGAAATGACCTCTTTGAATTTCTTTGGCTTTTTACTGAAATTGTGTTCTATTTTCATTCGCATAAAAAGATACATCTTCGCTAAAGCACTTCAGACAGTAAATTGCGTTGTTATTGGCGGTCATGTGAAATTTGAACGACTAAGTTTCTGTCTGTTTGAAATGCATCAGCCTGATCAGGAATTCCGTCCCCCAATATCTGAAATCGTGGAGTCTCTGGCGTGTCTGCTGCACAAGCCTGGCACAGCAGATGGTGCTGAAGTTGACCCCTTCGACCGATCATTCCGTTCTACCAACACCCGATTCTTTGGTTCGCCAACTCTGAGCTACTACTCCATCTGATTCTACTAAAGGTTGATTGTACATGGCAAGTCTGGTTTTTTCCAGCGTCACATGTTCTACTTCTGTATCATAACTGTACTGAACAGTTAATTCCAACCAGATAACTCTTGATACCATATTGTAGGGTATTATTACTGTACTGAACAGTTAATTCCAGTTTTTGATTGCAATAAGATAGGAATTGAGATTATGAACCAGTATAGCTTTTGATACCATATTATGTTAAGTGGGTTGAGTTGCTGGACTTTTTTTGCCGATCCCGAGTTCGGTTCAGCCCACTAGGCGAGCAGACCCATGCTCGCTTTGGGATGAGCCAAGCACGGGCCAGCTCACTTGAAGAAAAATGCGGCTTGACTCACCCCACCAGCTCGCCTCTAGGTGGGCCAAACTGAGCTGGATCGCACATGTTTATTTTCTATTAAATTTTTTTTATTTCATTTTATTTTATTTACTTCCCGTCCCTGGACGAGCCGGCGAGTGGTTCGCACGGAAAAACTCAGCTTGGCTTGAGGCTCGTCCCACTTAACAACCCACCCTATTATATTAAATCTTTTCCCCATTGTAAGGCAAAGGATGCAATAAATCTTGATATCATAATATCATATCATGAACTCAGCTTTCCCCCCTTGTAAATTCCATCAAATGTGCTTTGTTTAAAGGCTACCAGAAATGGCATTTTACTCGAATACCAGCCTAGTAAATTCAACAGGGAAAAACCAGACCAAGTTGGCGAGAGAAAATGATAACAAGTCTAGTTAATAATTTTTCTTTATTAAATAGTCTAAAAGTTCTCTTGTCAAGGAAAATGGATATGTTTAACTCTATTCTCAAGGGACAAAATTAAAAAAAACAGAAATATGTGAAGGCTAACAAACATGCAGTTGATTATTAGTCTTGACTAGTTCGCTGAATTATTGATGAAGGAAGGGCTTTTTGGGAGAAGAGTCATAGAGATGCTAATTGTGTATTTGCTGAATTATCGACCTCGTTTTATCGATATCGGAGACAAATGGAGTTGACTTGGTAGTTAAAGACGGAGTGTTTATAATTTCCAGGGGTATTAGTTTGCTTTTACTGTCGCATTTTCATTGGATCCCGCATGTCTAGTATTGAAACTGCACTCAATGGGTAGAACAATATAGACCCGCAAGTACAATAAGAAGGAATAAAACCGTCGAGAGAGTTTGCGATACACATTAGGCAAAGATGATTGGTTTTTAAAAACGGAACACATTGATTTTTGCTACCATGTCCCATGGGCAATGCAACAGCGTCGAGTTTAGAGGGCTTATTAAGGGATGGCATCATGGCAGTGAGGTTCCATCTCTAAGTACGGAAATGGACCAAAATCGAACTATTCAGTTCTGGTTCGATCCAATTCGATTTCTTCAATTGAAGTTCTCAAATTCATTAACTAATGAATGTCTACCTATAAAAGTTCTCGATCTATAAATTGTTCAAGTATCTAAATTGTTTCTAATATCTTCATCAAAACGATTTACATTGATGCTCACTATTTGCATTTTCAAGTACAAACTGAACGCAACAATTTACATCAACTAGTTAACTATTGAATTGAATAAACATATCCCAATCTCACTTCCACTTTATGTGAAAATGCTTACTTGAAAGGAATGAAATGAACACAAGCCCTTTATTTAATCCAAATTACATCTATAAAATTTAAACCATCCATTTGTTTGAGTTTATAAATAAAACTATAATGAATTGAATATGACTTGAGGTACTACGGTGATGTTCCGAAGAAAAAGTTAAATGGTTGGTCCATAACACAAGCCACTATTTAAAATAAAAAAATTTCCGTTAAAATGATTTTTTTGGAACTTGATATTAGAACATAGAATTGGATTGGAACTAAATGATTCTCAATTTTAATAACCAGAACCAATTAGAACTTAAGTAGAAGAGGATAGAATCGGCGGGTGAACATAAGGATTAAAATATTCCCATTTTCTGTATTGTATACTTATTTATTTTTAAAATATAATTTAAATCTAAAGTAAAAAATAAAAATCGAGACCAATTCGAAACGAGACAATTTGTTCCTCACAGTAGCATGTAACTTCTTAAAACATGAATTTTTTCAGAAAATACCCTAATACCTAATTCAAATAATAAAAGAAAATTGCTATACTCATCAAGATATCCAATCCAGTACATTCTGTTTGCCACATGGCAGAAACTGATTCACTCCCTTGAATTCCTTGGACCTTCGCGGCTATTAGCCTAGAATTTCATTCTGCTGCGTTCTAGAGAAACAGAGATTGAGACAGCGGAGATATGGCAGGAATTGCTTGCTGTTGCTTCTCAACACTCTCGTCTCGGAGGTAATTTCACATTTTAAAAGCCATTTTTAGCAAAGCTCACTCGAAGGAAATTACATACACGATCTTACAATTTTGAATTTGATACTGCTATAGAGATAAGTTTATCTTTCGCTTTGTTTGAGAGTTTTTTTTTTTTTTTCTTTTTTCGAGATGATGTGGTAGGAGATTGTTAGAACTTTATCGATTTACTGAATTTTGAATTTCTTTTATCCTTACATGAGTCCAAATTTGATAATTTTACCACGGTTGATAATGATTTTGAATTTCTTTTATCCTTACATGAGTCCAAATTTGATGTACTAAATTCTGTGAATATAAAAGCATCTTTAACTTCGTTCAAATTATAGACGCACAACTTAAAATTGCCCTTCCTGCTCTTAGAATTCCATCAATTGATGAAATCTCAGTATTTATCATAAATTAAAAGGGAATAGAGATTGGATCATACACATGGAAGTTAAAAATTAGGAATGTGGTTTCAGCAATTTGGGAACATCGTGGACTCATCGAGGAGGGATCGTGACAGGGAGACGACTACCTAGACGACATTTGGTGATTAAAGCAGAAGTCAATTATGTGAATGCTGAAGAAGCAAAGAAGCTCATAGCAGTTGAAGGATATGCAATTCTTGATGTGCGCGATAGAACTCAGTTTGAGCGAGCTCACATAAAAGATTGCTACCATGTCCCCCTTTTTATCGAAAACCAGGACAATGACTTTGGTATGTCTAGATCGCTCTGCTAGCAGTTTTTCTGTCCTATTTTACTTGTCTTATTTATTGTTTACTTGTATGTTTTGGACAGGAACCATAATAAAGAGGACCTTACACAACAATTTTTCGGGTTTATTCTATGGACTGCCTTTTACTAAACCAAATCCTGATTTTGTGCAATCTGTTAAGAGCCAATTTTCACCTGAAAGCAAGCTTTTACTTGTTTGTCAAGAGGGACTGAGGTGTGTTTCTTGGCTTTTAGCATTGCTTCCGACCTGTTGTGGATTTTTGATGCAAGGGATTGGCACACTGCGCTAAAAAGTTAAAGCTCTATAAGTGCAATACACCAGAATCAAGTCCGAGAATCCACCAAAAGCCCTTTCCCTTTGGGCATTACCCCTTTCAAACATGCTCTTACATTACTTCTTGCATGTTATTTAATTTATGCTATATTTTACGGTTTTCAGGGCTCCTGCAGCTGCCGACAAATTAGAGAAAGCAGGTTATGGAAGCATAGCTTGCATAACGTCAGGGCTTCAATCTGTAACACCTGGTAAATTTCTAATTCAATAGCCATATCTATAGATTACACCAGGCTAAGTGCAATAATCATTTTGTATGCAGGGACGTTCGATTCTGTTGGTTCCACTGAGCTACAAAATGCAGGCAAGGCTGGTTTGGTTACAATTCAAGGCAAAATTTCCGCTGTTTTAGGGACTGTTCTCATCTGTAAGTGCTCAAAACACACCTGGGCTGTCAACTAATGTGTATCAAACATTTCCAAGATGTTTTTGCTTTCTTTTTCAATATGTGGTTCGATCATTTTGCTTGAATGGTGGACTTCTCAGGTGCATTTCTGTTCATTACTTTCTTCCCCGATCAAGCGGAAAAGATCCTCCAGATGGCCCCTTCAAGCTAAGCACCGCACACTTTGTACCCGGTTCTTTCCTGTGAATTGAAGGAATTCCAATTTTTTGCATCTAAAAGTTTAGATGGTTTTCAACCCCAACTGGGAAGGTGTAGAATACATAAAGATCTGTAGATTGTGTAATTTGTGATCCAAAAAGAAAAAAGCAGTGAGATTACTCAGCAATTTATTTTGAAGTAAATATGAATGAATATGAATATGATCTTTAGTTAATTCTACAATGCAATTGAGGACATATTTTACATCCGAGCTTCTGTGCTGCATGCTTAAATTTTAACTAGTCGCATTGGTTATGTTAAGCTGAAAATTGCATGCAATTATCAAGCTAGCAGTAAATGACAGCCTTGAAATAAAAATTTAAAATTTACATTATAACGGAATCTACCAGCTCAATACCAAGCAACAATTATCATTTTGATCCTTTAAAATCCAGTACTCGCGTCTTGCAAAATAGTTATGGAATAAAAGACGCAACGATATTTCTTTTTTTTGAAAAATGGAATTACAAGTGCAAAAATATGTTTCTAATTGCAATCTACACAATAGTTCAAAAGTCTGAACAGATTTGATGTAATTGGGTTGATAATATCAGAGTCCCAGCTGCCTCCAGAGTCAAAAACTAGCAAGATGAGCTTGAACTGGTTGAACATCAATTCAAGGATAAAGGGGAATGTTCAAATTTGACCTCTATCACTCCAGTCATGCCGCAGCATTTTTGCACTTATTCTTGTAAGCAGTATAGCTGCCGGATGTTTCCTGAAGCTATCAATTCATACAAACATGGTAGTTAGAATGCTTCAAGTCGACTCGGTAATTATTCAGAAGGAAATAAAACTACGTATACATCTTCCATATTACGAAGTTTCGTTGTATTATTTGATTATTGTAGATATAAGCACCTGCATTTGACAATATGCAACGGATTTTGCATGAAAGGGGGCTTAGAAAGTTGACTTAATAGTGGTGAATAACAAGCTTCTATGTCTTCACATACATTCCTGTTATCCTTTGGTGCTTTGGTTTCTGCACTCTTCAGTGCTTCTCTAACAAAATTTTAAGTATCATATGGTTCACATTACGAAGGTCAAAATTCTAAATCCTAATGCATATCATGAAAGCAAATAGTAATTACAGCTTACACTCCCAACAGATAAGTAAAATCAAGTCATTATAGAAACTTTGACGACTCATACACAATCACAGTAAAATTTAAAGAGGCACGAAACAGTTGAACCTGAACACCAAGTTCTATATCTCCTGTCTGCTCAGTGTATCCTCATAAGTAAAACAAAGACCCAATGCAGAAAGTATCAGACATACAGAATAACCAGTCTTTAAAGCACATATGAAGAGCAGACAACTCTCGTTTCCGGATCTCTTCAAGCTGAGTTTCCCTCAAAATTTGCTGAATTTCCTCCAATCAAATGCCCCACCGCCACCCCCAATCCACCCAAGGAAAAGAGAGAGGAGAAAAAAGGAGAAGGACAAAGGCCCCAGAACACCAATGCGGAAAAGGAAGAATGCAAGGTAAGCATACGTTAACGGAAAAGGATCATTTCTTGTGGACCCAGCTTCTTCATTTGCCAAACATTTGCGAATCTGAGCACAATAAATATGTTAATAAGTAGCAAAAATTTATAAGAACTTGAAAAGGTCGACATCAACAGAGGCCCAAAATCAACGAGCCCAAGTTCTTACAAATTTTTGTAAACAACTGAATAAAATGGAAATAATAAATGACCTTGAAGAATCAGTATCACCCATGCAATGCGAAATCCATTCACTCCAAATAAAATAAGTACCAAAAATTTATTGTATTGATCTGAGTCTAGATGGGTAGCAGATTCAGCTTGCACATCTGAGACACGAGCTGGATGGGATAATGCATCCTGTGAATCTACCATTCCAAGTGCCACAGGTACATCCCATCCGTTGATGCTAGGGTCAACGCCAACTTGATTCATGTGGTCCTCCAATTGTGAGTAAAATGTATTATATGGAGCCACCTATACAAAAAGGAGAAAAGGGAAGTATAAATGAAATGTTTGTTGAACATGATAAAGAGAATACAAGTAGCAAAATAAATTCAGTGAAGTATTCGAGCTTAAAACTGGGTTGGATACATATAGTAGAGAGATTCAGCAGAAACTTCACATGCACTGGAAAGGCGATAAATAGCTGAATATTGCAAGCGACTAAGGAATGCTATCAAGCATCGTACATGTACTCCTGAAGATTCATTTCTTCTTTTGAGGAGTACAAGGTGTGCAGGTCTTTGATTAATATTCCATGCATTTTGGAAGTATTAACCACTTCCTTACATATTAACAGACTACCGAAGTATAAAGTGGAAAGGCAGCACGAAGACTGGCAAGAAACAGAAATAGATGCAAGAAAGGAAATGTGGGACTCACCTGCAATTTATGGTTATTGTTGGAATTTTCATTGATCTAAAACTCTTTGAAGAGAGCTCATTCAAAAAATATTTTTATATGAAGGAGTGGAGTACCCACTAAATTCACTCTTGTTCTATGAAGAATAGAGGAGAGGAAAGGCTGTTGAGACTACATTTTGAGAACGTTTTTTAACTATATTTCCATCATATTTTTACATAACAACATAGCTCTATAAATAGCCAAACATTGATAGATTTCACAAGATATTCTATCAACTATTCTATCAATTCTTACACTACCATACTAGACAATAATTTTAACTTGTAAAACACATAAT
>CAIGRK010206063.1:0-10154 GCA_903798315.1 Fraxinus greggii
TACAACTTGTTTAATCATGTCACCGCGTCAACCAATAATTACTTTAAAATGACGTGCTCTGGATAAATTGAAAGGAAATGACTTAGTGATGTTCCATAAGGCTCAAAAGAAGATTTCACGATCTTTGCCGGCTTTACGTAAAAACACGATAAAATCTTAAGAACTCGTGAAAATATATTTAGTATAGTTGAAAGTATGAGAGAGGTCAATTGATCATCGAGAATGTAAATGGTGCAAATAGAAAATAATCGACCATTTGTATGTCGGTTTGCTATACACAAAATGCTCGAAAGTTTGAAAATAGAACTTTTTTTTTCAATAATTGAAAGTCACGTCATTATCTTAAATAGTTATGACAATTTTGCAAAGACTTTAAAAAAATGACATTTTTGTAAATGCAAAGCCAAAAATTAACGCCCAATGCAATTTCCTCTAAAATAATATGAAGCAAAATTAGAATGCTAAGAGTTATAGCTTTTGAAAAGTCAACCCTCATTAGATCAAACCGTGGGAGGTCCTTAATCATGCTTAACATGGATTATAAAATTAATTAGAGATTATTTCTCAATCCAACAGTGATAATTTGGATATTATTATTTATTTTTTATTATTTGGGAATCCATAAGGAACACTTGATTTAAATATTTAAATTTTCTTATTTAATAAAATACAATACAACTTGTTTAATCATGTCACCGCGTCAACCAATAATTACTTTAAAATGACGTGCTCTGGATAAATTGAAAGGAAATGACTTAGTGATGTTCCATAAGGCTCAAAAGAAGATTTCACGATCTGCTTTACGTAAAAGCACGATAAAATCTTAAGAACTCGTGAAAATATATTTAATATAGTTGAAAGTATGAGAGAGGTCAATCGATCATCGAGAATGTAAATGGTGCAAATAGAAAATATTCGATCATTTGTATGTCGGTTTGCTATACACAAAATGCTCGAAAGTTTGAAAATAGAACTTTTTTTTTTCAATAATTGAATGTCACGTCATTATCTTAAATAGTTGCGTGTGATATTCATGCGTGTATTAAAGACAACTAAATGTACCCAACCAAGGCTGAAAATTCAAGCTTTTTTTGCAGTTTTCAATCTGTAGATCGAAAGAGACAGTAGATATGGCGTGAAAACGATCCATACGATTTCTTTGTAATAATTACTTAAAATGGCTTAATTTTTATGCACATACATATGCATATGGGATATTTGGCCCCTGGAGCAATTAATTTCCACACAAAATAGATTTTTTGATCGTTGGAATGGGTCCTATCTCTTCCAAAATTGACATGCCCACAACATTTGACCACTCAAATGCTTACATATTATGGCAATTGTAATTTCTGCCATTTATCGCTGGGCAAGTTTAAAATCATAACGAGGCATTGATGCATTATACAAGCCCACAACATTTGACCATTCAAATGGTCACCATATTGGTTCAATCATTACTACATATACGGATCCCACAACCTTCCAAACGGGAAAAAATGAATTAAAATTTAGGCTTAACTGCTCCCAGACAAGCTCTTGATCATATTATCCCAACGTTTGATCGCTTATATAGTTTTAATCCCGACCTCTTTTTTTAATTCCTCAACATTCGAGTTTTATATGAACTTTGTCTGTACACATGATTTCTATCCAAATATCCTGTAAGTTGACTGGTGCGGTGCGACTCAATACTATGTTGCTAATTGCTTCCTCGTTTATTAAGATTCATGGATGAATCTTAATAAACGAGGAAGTATGTGAACTATTATTCTTGTCATGGTATTTCTTGGTGTCTTCCATCTTCCATTTTTCAACTATAACTACTTTCAAAGTACATCACTCGAAGGTGAAGAAACACGGTCAATTATATTTGTGACGTTTTACCCTTTTTTGAACAATGGGTGGGTAACTTAATGCATATAAAATAAAGGTTATTTAGCTCGAAGTGCAAAAGGGTTTGAAGATTGGGATCCTACCTGCAATTTATTTAGGATACATGCCTAGTATTCTCATTTGTTCAATGTTTGAACAATAAGTTGTGCTTCAAAGCACGCCATTGACCGTGAGTAGAAGAAAAACAAGGCAAATAGATAGTTGGAGCCAGGCATAATTCTTCAATTAGAGGTCCTTATCCTTGCCAATAATGTGAGAATTTTGAAACTTTCTTCTTATCTTTTCTTGCTTTTGCTTACTTGAGAAGCTTTAAATTGTTGCAATTAGAATAAAAATTGAAGTTAGTGACAAATCGTATCTAATTAGATTTACTAAACATATGTAAATAGACTTGACTAGATAACACCGAATGAAAATGAAATTATCAATCGAAAAATCTATTCATGATACTTTTGAATCCGTTACATACTAGGGATTTCTTCATCAGAAAATTTACTTTCGATATCCTAATTGAAGAAATTCAAAGTTCGGAATTAATTAATGTTAAAGTCTTATCACGGTAAAAAGGCATTATCCATGAATTAATTTTTTGTAGATACAAAGGGAAAGTGAGTAAGGGAGTTAAATAATTATTAGTCTTTCGAGAGGGTTTCTTATCCTCTTAGATGCCTTTGTGTCATGTAAGAATTCGTTTCTAATTGAATCTACAATTTTTTTTTAGATATATTGTAAAATTTCAATCGCTATTCATTTGCTTCATCAAAAAAGCGTAATTTCAAATCACTAGAATAGTCATTTTTCAATAATTTTTTTTTTCTTCAAGAGGGTTTAAAAAGATGCGACAAAAGTTTGTAGAAACATCTAGAGTGCCACCTAATATATCTAAAAAATTAATCATATTAAGAAAATCTCAATTTCATGCTTCAAAACTTTCAACTTATTCATTTTCATAAAAGCATTTTGATTTGATATTTATTCATAAACTATTGCATTAGTTGGGAGCCCATGTGATATCCCAGAAGTTAAGTAATAGCATATCCCTCTTGTCACCATCCACAATACAATCTTTCTATTTAATTGTATAATACATACTTACAATTTGGGAAATTAGATTTAAAAGTTTTTGTGTTGACTAAATAATAAAGAGATGTAACAAGATAGTAAAGAAATTGATGCTCTATATATAGTTTAATTTTTAATTTAAAGAAATGATTATGCTGAAATTTGTACGTCATATTAAGTGACGGATAATGTCTGAATAAATCGAAAAATAGCTTATCGAATCTTTTGTAATTCGCGAATAAATAATTTGTAAATAACTTGTCACAACGGAAATAAAGAAGAAAAAATTTAATGCTTAATTTGAGAGTATGTAGAAGAAATCAACACGAAGAAGACAAGAACAAGTTAATATCATGAACCCAAATTTGGCTACAAAACATTTTCTTGGTCACAATCCTAAGAGGAAATTACGTGATAGGTGAGAAACATTAGAATTCCTAAATATCTTATTACAAACTATAAGATGCGATCAAGCCAAATGATGTTAATGAGTGGATTATTGGCTAAGCTCAATAAAATTTATTTCAGTAAGTTCTAATACAAATAAAATCTTACTAATCAAAATTAAAATAAGTTACTTTTAAACCTTACAATCAAAATAAAAAATTACGAATCGAGAAGTATTTAAAAATAGAATTAACTTACTTTTAAGTTTAACCAGGTATATTATGAAACAATACGAAAGAGAAACTACGACGGATTGAGGCACGGAATCGACTAGCCCCGCTACAATGTTATAGTCGGTGTCACTCTAATTATTTACGTCTACAACGTAGTGAGTGAACAACTCCTAACAAGAATATATTCACGTATCCCATACTATAAGTTCTACACCTTAAATCTTAATCCAATAATTAAGACAACAATGTTGATAAGCTCATGTTTGATGGGATTAAAATCAAAATTTTAGTAAATTTTGATAAAAATTGTTGAAATATATAGTTGAAAAATTGTTGGTCTCATAAACCGTGTGATTAAAATTAATCGTTGAGTTTGATTTAGATTAAAATTTATTCCTACCAAACTGGGGCTAATTGTGTTAGACCAAGCTGAAAATATAGTTAAGCCCCCTGTTTGATACACATTAAAATTTACATTCTTCTGCTTATTTTTAATCATATATTTTTCAATAAAATAATATTTTTCATCACATCAATAACTTTTCCTTCTTTTTCAACCACACATTCTCTATCGATCTACTATTTCAGAATACATTCTTCCAAAATAACGTGGCTCAAACACACCCTAAATTTCGATTACCAACTTTTCGCCACCCATCACCTACCATTATTCCTACTCCTTTCCTCTTCCTTCCTACACAAGTGATAATTAAGTAAGTTTTCTGTTAAGTTTTCGTGCGTAACTATATATTAGTTCGTTAGGATTTTGTTAACACAAATTGTCGAGATAATTAATTTTAGCAATAAATTTAAACAATTTGTTTGTTCCTTGGTTGGATTATCCTACCTTAGGTCAAAACATCAGTTAATTTAATATTCATTTACCAAGCCAGCTTTGTCTTGCACATGAAACCGTGTTCTAGACCGGCTTGGGCCGATTATTTTGTCTCTATCAACACGTTTACTTCTTAAAATTGCATTCTTCAAGAATGCGACAACATTTGTAAACAAATAAATATTGATCCTATAGGATATAATAATTAAAAGTAATTAAAATATAAGTTCACTAAATTAAATATGGCTTACTTCTTCATGTCAAACAAATAAAATCTTTTTAATGCCATGTAAATTCAAAATTAATTAAAGATCTTTTCGTTTAGCTAAAAATATTAAAGCTTATCGATGCAAAAAATAAAACTCAAAAAAGAGGCCTATAACACTTTTAGGATGTGCTTGATGTATAAATTCAAGTGTGAATTATCGAGCATGATTGAAAAGAGGGACGTAAAAATGAAATGTTTTGATTCTTCGGGTTAGATCCAAAGAGTCATAACAATATTCCCCCAAATCCATGCGTGATTATTTATGTCATGCGTGGACTTCAGTAATGATGTTGAAAAGTCTAATTAAAAAGAAAAAAAAAAAAACAAACTAATTCTGCATGGCCATGTGAGTGGTCTTATATTAGGTGCATCATGAGTACATACCCCCGACATTATCACCCNTGTATAAATTCAAGTGTGAATTATTGAGCATGATTGAAAAGAGGGACGTAAAAATGAAATGTTTTGATTCTTCGGGTTAGTATAGTGTAGTATACTAAGTATAGTAAACTACAACATCAGATATGATTAGAAATGCGAAAAATTAAAGTGTTAATATTTGCTAGTTGTCTTTTCTAGTTCACCGTACCTAAATATCGGTAATGACACATTTGTAATATGAAAGAGTGTTATGGAACAAAAATTTGTTAGTTGTACAACATAATACAATGCTCCTTAAAGGTCATTGAATTGGAAATTTAACCTTAAGATTTTTTTTCTCTTTTGTTAAAATTGTGTTCATTTCTTTCTTTGTATAGCTACAAATACTAAGCCATATAACAAATTTAGGATGTGCTTGATATATAAGAATTGCGCATGATGGAAAAGAAAGACGTGTAATGATATAAAATTGTATTGTTTGGTTCGATATGTAGTATGGATAAACTATAACACCATATATAATTAATGAAAAGCGAAAAATTACAAAATGTCAAAACTTATTAGTTGTCTGGTCTAATTCAAAATGTACCAAATTTTCAAAAATGATATATTTGTTATACCGAAAACTTTACATAATAAGCCAAAAAAGTGGTACGCAATGGAAATTTGTTAGTTGTCTTACATAATGAAACGCTACCTAAATTTCACCGAATCATGATTGAAGAGATGGACGTACAGTGCATTTTTCGGTTCAATCTAACGTAGTATGATAAACTATAACATTAGACATGGTTAAATAAAAGCAAAAAACTACAAAATGTCAAATTAGTTGTATTGTCTAATTTACCGTACCAAAATGTCATTAAATGACATTTGTTATACTTGGACTTTACTTAATCAACATAAAGAGCAATACATGACGAAATTTATCGAAAAGTCATTAGATTGGGCTTTAATTTTATGATAGTTGTTGACCTCAAAAAATGCCACCAATAGTTGACGAGTCCACTCGTGTATGCGCAAGCTAAATCCAACGAGTAAATGTAGATCAACGGTCGAGATCACTCCGAAATTGGACATAAGAGAAGCTCAACAACACGAGACGTTTTCGTACGGACTCCGACGAGATAACGGGATACAATTGTATAATAATAGCAATCGCTAAGAGTATAGATCAAAGTTTGCAAATCAATATAAGAGAATGAAACAAGTTACTCCAAATGTTTAAAATTGCATTAATCTTCAACTGTTATATTGTGGGGGTATTTATAGTATTACAAATGAAATGGTGCCCTTGGATGAAATTAAACAGCCTCATTCCGCCTCATTCCCTCGATCGAAACATCAAATCCTATCCATCAAGTTGGCTTTCCTAGTTTTTCAGAGCATTTAATGCTCTTACACCTTATTGACAATACAAGACAAGACACAAGTGCACTTTTTACAGATGTCACATCAATAATTCAAACAAAGATTCTGATCATGAACAAATCTTTGCACGTGGACCGTCACTAACTAAAAAGCCTCGGATACAGTAGGGCGCCTTGGACGTACAGGGGCCTCGGTACAGGGGCCTCGACTGTCAACAAAACCTCGGCTTGCATAGAAGGAGGCTAGGCAGTTCGGTTGGACCGAGTCCCACAACTCAGTTGTGATAGCCACGTGGCAGTTTCAGTAAAGAGTCATAAAAATATTCCCCCAAATCCATGTGTGATTATTTATGTCATGCGTGAACTTCAGTAATGACGTTGAAAAGTCTAATTAAAAAGAAAAAGAAAACTAATTCTGCATGGCCATGTGAGTGGTCTTATATTAGGTGCATCATGAGTACATACCCCCGACATTATCACCCTCTCCTTAATATTATTGGACAAAATATATTGAGAATAATTTTTTAATTTTTTTAACCGTTCTTCCGCGTATGCATGGGAACATTAAATTTGGACATACCATCAAATCTTGTTTAATATATAGATTAATTATTTTGTATTGGTCAACCTATGATTTGGGGAAAAATAAATTGGCTCTACACTATTTGGAATATGTCACAAGGCACGTCTCTTCCTTGATTTAGTTTTCTTTTCTATTGGTAGATGGGATCAAAGACTTTAATAGGTTATTTATAGAAAGTAGAGACTTCGAGCAAAAGTCAATCAAAGAATCGCAAATGATTGAGTTTGATCCTTATTTTGAGGTGAAATGTGACGATCAATTTTTTAGTTTATGCTTGATAAACAAAAAAAAAAAAAAGCACGTTGTTTTTGAAGCTTGTATATCAGACGTAATTAGTGCTATTAAAAAATAAAATTAATAAACATTTTTTAAATTTAGTTAAATATGATTGAATATTCAAATTTGTATTACTAGACTTTTTGATATATTTAGTTTACATGGGAAGCGTTTATAAACGATTTAATTTATAAATAAATAGAATTGAGTAATACACAAGTATATAGTTATTCCGAATTCATTAAAATGTATGATTAAAAAATAAGAAATTTGATCTTTTATAAGTAATTTATAAATTATACCAAACAGACTGAATCATGAACTCAATTGTATGACGAATAAAATTATTAGCTACGGGTTTTCTATATCTAAGACAATTATTAATTTTCACCCATGAAATAGTAAAGTTCATTTATGACTTCTTCGATCAATTTTTTTCTCATCGTGTTTTTAAAACTTTTTTTGTACTTAAATTAAGGAACATGTTTGATACGCTCTGTATGATTCGACTTCGACACGATAACAAAGAAAATTTTCATCTTCTTTAGCAGCCTATTTCAACACTTGCATAATCAATTTCTTATAATATGGTAAAGTTGGTAATAAAAAAAGCTGTGGACCATTGACATTCATTTTCAAGAACATGATTACAGAGGAGAGGCTGCTTCCACATAATTAATTATTTTTCAATATTACAATCACTTTTTTAATTATTGATAATGGTTTATTTAAGCAGACTGTTTCTTGATAGGACAACATACCTGATTTATACACTATGGTGCAGGTAATTAGAACATGTGTCTGAACGAAAATTGACGACAATTAAGGAATAAACATGTGGCCATTCGTAAGTCATTTGCTCAAATTTTAGATTCAAGACATTTTTTATGTTAGATTTCCTTTATCAATCTTACTAACGAAAAATTATAAGTCTAACGGAATGTGTAATTAAAATTAATTGTTAATTTGATATTTTAATTGAATTTTAATCAAAACCAAAGATAGGCTTAAATTTTGGACAAAAGTTGATCACATCAATTTCGACAAAAAAATTAATTTGCGAAACTAATTTTTGATAAGTACGACAAAATGTTGTTAGGTGAGTACCAAATGGGGTTATTTAGAATTCCAATTTTCAGTTTTGTGAATGCAATATTACTTTTGTAACTGTAATTAACTTTTAAATTTTAAAAAAAATAAAAATTAAATCCACTTGTGCTGATCTGTTTTGTTAATATCAAAATAAAATAAAGAAGATATAATTTAGGAAGGGAATTCAACATAACCTTTAGTGCCTATCCGATGCACATTTTCTACTACATTTTAAGTCGAATTTTTATACAGTGTTTGTGTCAGAGGGGGAGCCGTTTTTTACTACATTCGGTAAAATTATCAATTTGCCCCTTCACACAAAATTCATTATGAGAGAAGTAATGTCAATTCTCCGGTGCCATACTGGGACCCACTGACCTTATAACGACCCAAAAATATATTAAAATTTTGCCAAAATGCGTCCCAAACAAGGGCTTAATAAATTAGACTTACAAGTCATAAAAAGCATAAATGAAAACTTGATTCCATTTGGATGTCATGCTCTGATTAATACACTTGGGAGGTCTGTGATCGTTGTCTATATTGGCCTATCAGAACTCCAATGTCCGTCCATGTATCAAAACTTGGCATTCCATTAGGTTATCTAGCTACTTCCCCCATTAACAGTCAAATGTGTCCCTTGCTCGGGTAGAAAAGTGTCGTCTCCGCCTTCAATTTGTAACTTGTAAACGTCACTTGAAGCGCCTGCCCCTCGGTGCTTTTTGCGCACATACTTCTAAACCCATGCAGTTCATGTCAGTTTCAATTTAGATATAAATTGAAAAGAACCCACGAATTTTAATGTCTCTTTTGTCCTCAATTTACTTGTGTTCGAGCCTAGAAGTAATTTTTGGACTAGCTTCCTCCACAAGGACCGGCACCAGTAGTCCATTACTTGAAGTTGCGTACTAATTCTGACAATCCTATTAGAAAGTGGTCATTTAAGAGATTTCATTCTTACTTTCTGAAATCCCTCTAAATTTTAAGTCTTTTTTTATGCGATGCCCTCAATTGAATGATTATTTTCTAGTTATTCTCAGACTGATTTATGAACTACAAAATACTCCCTCCCGCCTATTTGAGAAATAGGGATGGGAAGCGGTGAATGTGATCCCCATCTTCAATATTACTTNGTCTCTTTTGTCCTCAATTTACTTGTGTTCGAGCCTAGAAGTAATTTTTGGACTAGCTTCCTCCACAAGGACCGGCACCAGTAGTCCATTACTTGAAGTTGCGTACTAATTCTGACAATCCTATTAGAAAGTGGTCATTTAAGAGATTTCATTCTTACTTTCTGAAATCCCTCTAAATTTTAAGTCTTTTTTTATGCGATGCCCTCAATTGAATGATTATTTTCTAGTTATTCTCAGACTGATTTATGAACTACAAAATACTCCCTCCCGCCTATTTGAGAAATAGGGATGGGAAGCGGTGAATGTGATCCCCATCTTCAATATTACTTTTATTTTTAAATTGTGTTTAAAAAATAAATAAATAAGTTATTGAGTTGATAGATTAGGATATTAATTCCTGTCTAACCATGCCCTAAACTAATTGTTCCTCCACAGGCCACCTCAAGAGAGTAGGCTCATTTCTTCTTGGGCTAACATGACAAGGCCCATTTATCCCGATAGCTTCTAAGAAAAAGTCTTGCTCTTTCCCCCAGAATTATAATACGCTTTGTCAAATTATTTAAAATAACTTTTTTTTTTAACAAAATATTAATCACATCTAAGCACTTTGTGCCAGACAAAAGGAAAAAAAAAAAAAA
>CAIGRK010206102.1:0-11040 GCA_903798315.1 Fraxinus greggii
TGATTAATACGTTCTAAAACTCGTAGAAATAAGTTTAAGATCAAGTTTAGATGATATCTAAAGTATGAGTGAAATATACTCTTTAGGGGGCTTCTTTATGTTTGAGGCATATACGAGATGGATGAGTCCCTTTGCAATATTTAAATAAGGACTGGATGGTAATTTTCCTCAAAACTCCATCATGGTTTCATAGAAGAGACTTAAAGGCAGATATGGGAGACGTCGAAATCCAATCCTCCTTCATATGTTAGACAGGCCCTCTTCCCTTTGGAAAAATTCTAGTGCTTTCGAAGTGTGGAGTACTCAATATTCCATGCACTATTTAATTGACTTGTGTATTAAATAATTGAGATCCACTATTTAATTGGGACCCAAAAATGGATGCATAATACATTTTTCAATATTAAATAGTTGTAGGAAGTGCTGAGTTTGGGAGTACTTGAAATTTTCGCCTTCACTTTGGTCCATAGATGTGTGTAATCCATCAGCATCACCCCCATAAGAACTTTGCAAATATAATCTCTATTTTTCAATTCCAATCTAAGGAGGCTTGAGTATCTGTTGAAGGTAGATTGGCATGGACGAGCACATATTGTATGAGAGTAATTTTTGCCCTTGGGGACAGAATTTATTTACCCAGCCAGTTACCTTCCATCTAATCTTGTTTAATAAGTCATCATAGAGGATGTCCTTCTTAGAAACTCTGACACCTATTGATGTTTAAATTAATGAGAGAGAAAATTTTCCGAAACATGGGGAGACGATTTTTATTAGGATGAAGACCTTTAATTTTTATTTACTTTCTGCCCTGAGATCGCTTCACATGTAGAAAGAAAATTCATAACCGTAGAGAGTGATCTTTTGTAACCATTTGAGAAAAATAATAACATTACTGGCAAAAGCCAAATGTAAGTCAGGTGACCAAAAATGAGGTTTATTTTTAATAAATAGAAGTTATATGCAAATCACTTTTTTCTTTCTATATTTTTTCACCAATGTCTATAAGGGGTGAATGAGTTCGGTATTTGATCACACAAGCATAAAAAGCCCGTTCTCTAAAACTTATGTTACTAGATATTTGTGCACTCACCCATAATTCCATTTTAGGATTCACATCCTTAGTACTTTTACAGTTTTTACAATCTTATATATCTATTGACAATATTTTACTTTTTAAAATCTCATTGAATAATTTCGTCAACTGTAGATACCCATTTCACCTAGACTCTTCCATACTCCAATTGAAATTTCGTTCACACCATTTTTGATTTAGCATAATTTTCTCTATGGTGTTTGACAGATTTATGAGTCCAAGCTATACCTTCCAATAGCTAATTTGCTGAAATAGTTCTTCGTCTTTGTATCTACTGATTAATTTGAAACACAAGTTTGTAATGCACTTAATTTGGTTTCTATAATTGTATCATTTTTCTCTTTGTTGGGATATGTAAACAGATTCTCTCTATCCTTGGTTATAAGTATTAGAAAACTATGCTTCTTATATTGTTCTTGGAACTCTCGAACCACTCTTGGCTTCTCTTTAGCTAATTTATGCTTAAAAAATTATATTCGTTTTTTACATTCAAATAAATTTCTATAGCATTTTCTGTTAGCCGTAAAAACTATTTGAACCTTTTGATTCCCCTCTTGTATTTTCTTATTAAGTGGGCTCTTGAGCATTAGATTACCCTAAACCTCTTGCTATGTTTCTTTGGCATTTCTTTTCCTCTTCTTAATCACTACATTGAGCATCACTGACCTCTGCTGGTTACACTTTCACCAAGGGAAACCTTACAACAAGCATCAAGCACCACTAAGCTATGTGGTATTTTTGGGCTCTCACTTGTCACACCTTCCAAGGAATGATCTTACTATTCTTGCAAAACCACTTGTTTACCTCCCGAGTGAGAATGAAATGTATTTGAAATTTTGTTCACATCTAAATGTTATTAACCGAGCCTCTCTTGTTCAAACACATTCACTTCAACAAAACTTCTAATTTATGAAGTCTAAAATAGCATTTCCTTTATGAAGTTGTACATGTAGCGCCGATGGTGGTAGGCATTGTTAGAAGTCGGAACTGCTTTTATTTATTGCACATGAGGTTGATTTTGAGGTTTGATGATTTCAATCAATTGGTAGTATTAATGGCATCTGATTTGAGTGTTTCCATATTCTTCCAGGAATCTCCTCAAGCAGCAAGAGTTAAAGTGCTGGCAAGTGGAAATTCTACTGAGAGGAGATTCAGGTTAGATCTAATTGGCTTACTGCCACCCCGTCTCTTTGCTCTGAATCCTTCTGCTTATTTAATATTATTTCTGAATTCTGAAGCCCGTTACAGTTTCTCAAATGCTTTCTCCTGTGTGTATTGTACAGACTTGAGTGAATTTTATTCAATTTTGTCCTAGGCTATTAACCTTACTTTTTTTTTATAATTTGATATAAAAAAATAGCTGTCTTGAAAGCTAATGGAAATGCATAGCATGACCTCATTCGCAAATTGGCAGAATATGGTGGTGGTTGCTGTTGCAGTATCTTGCGTGTGTAATATATTCCACATTTTTTGACAGTCTGAGCATCATGAGAGCACCTAGTAAAAATATTTCCGATAAATTATATAGAGCTAAATATGAAATTTTGGTCTGCGATAGTGTTTAAGCTAAACAATGTCAATTATAAAGAATTGAAAGAAAGATAGCTAGGGACTGCTTTCATGGGGGTAAAACAGGCTTTCTTGCTAGAGAATCACACTGTATTTGTTATTAGAGAATGCTGGGAAAAACTAAATGTTACTCTCTCTTCCAAATTTGATGTCTTAAAATGTCAATCTGTAATTCCTTGTGATTGTTAACAAGGTACAATCAAAACGTGTAAATGTTCACAATTTTAAGGGCACTGTTTCTTGAAAAGAATCGAAGTGGATCCCTCCCCTTCCACCCCCCAACCAAGAAAATTTTTTTATTCAGAGAATGTTTATAGAAAACTATTCCTCAGTTGATGCTTCTAAATGATGGTTTATGTATTACAGTGTTTGGATTGGAGGGAGTATATTGGCATCACTTGGTTCTTTTCAGCAAATGTGGTTCTCAAAGTCTGAGTAAGCAGTCGTTATCTGCTAACGTCTATATTTATTATTGACTTCTCTTCTTTTTTAAAAATTTGAACACAGATCTGCAAACTTATATTCTTTCAATACACTTGCAACAAATGTGTTCTGTATCATTCGGCTCATGACACTTGCATTCTCCTTTTTTGCTAGATTCGAAGAGCATGGAGCTTCGTATATTCAAAGGAAATGCCCGTAGTGCATGCAATCCTTGTGCTACGAAGATGTAGGAGACCTTAGTTGTAGTTTCATGAATTTTCCAACAGTCTTGGATGGTTATTATTAATTTGGTTTTGCCTTTGCATCAATCAAATTTGCCTCTGTACTAATCACATTCGTTAGCTGTTGAATCCTGGAGTATGGGTTGATGACTTTGGTCTTATGTTGAATTCTGTGATCTGCTTTGGGTCCCTTTGAGAGGTTCCTGAGGGGATTTGTTGTCACTTTTAATGTAGTATAACCTTATCATTATTTTGAGAAGTGGGGTTCTGGAGACTTCGCACACCACCCCAAATCGACATTATTTCCTTCATTTTAAATGGATGGCCATTACATAATGCTCCAATTACTTTCACAAGCGTCCATTGGTCAAAATCGATTTACACAATAGGATCCGAATGTTAAACACAAGAAAAGGTGAATCAAACTCGCGCAATCTTAATTAAACATGGGAGGAGGGGTGCCTCAACTAGATCAAGGGCGGCTTATTGAAAAGCACAGGTCGATCTCTTGCTTTGATTGTCATCATAAAAAAGACCACATAGTTGCTTCAATGATTGCAAAAAAGAAAAGGGCCTTGTAGTACTGTCTTTTTCACGTTGAGCAGAAATACAATTGTAACAGCAACTAAGATACAGACCATGAAAAATGCACGACCAAAGAAAGAAATATCGAAGTTGATTTCAAGTCTAATCATTCTCTGCACATTGATTTCAAGCCTAGCTTATTCTCAAGTGAATGGCCGATGTGTGATTTTATGGGGCAGCTACATCATCATCACTAGGTAATTAGCACACAACGTTTCCACATTTAATTGTTATTGTGAAAAAACGTTCCCACCTTTCATTTTTTGATATCTTCTCAAATAAATTATTAAAAGGGTAATTAGTACATAATTTTCCTACCTTTCACCGTTATTGCGAAAAAGTCAATACCTTTTCTATTTTTTTTTTTCACACTTAATTATACGTTTGATTGCGCAAACCATTCTTTCTATTAAGGGTGAAAAAAAAATGAAAAGGTATGGACGTTTTTCGCAATAAAGATAAAATGTAAGTACATTATGTACTAATTACAGTTTTAATAATTTATTTGAGACTAATTTCAGTTTTAATAATTTATTTGAGACTAATTTGCATTTTTTAAAAGAATTGGGACTATAGTTATAATTAGTTTTTCTTTTTCTTTTTATTTTATTTAACGAAAATAGTATACTCTTCATTTCACAATTTTTAATTGAAAAAATAGATGAAAATGACCTTTTGTGCAATGAAATGTGAAAATAATGTTGAAAATGTCAAAAAATGAAAGGTATGAACGTTTTCACAATAAAAATGACAGGTGGGGACGTTATGTGCTAATTGCTTGGATAAAAATTAATAGAAAGTATGATTTGTGTAATCAAATGTGTAATTTAGGATGAAAATGCCAAAAAAATAAAAGGTATGGATTTTTTTGCAATAACAGTGAAAGGTAGAGACATTATGTGCTAATTACCCTTTTAATAATTTATTTGTGACCCATTTACGCTTTCTTAAAAAAAAAAGGGATTATGTTTGCAATTAGTTTTTTTTTTTTCTTTTTCATTTTGTTTTATTTAAAGAGAAAGATATATTTGTCATTTCACAATTTTTAATTTAAAAAATAGATGAAAGGACCTTTTGTGTAATGAAAGGTGAAAATGTCAAAAAATAAAAGATAACGACGTTTCCAAGGTGAGAACGTTATGTGCTAATTACCCCTATATTCTACCTTAATCAAACTTCCTACTCCAAAGTCAAGTAGAATTCTTTTCCAATCGAAAACAAAAATGTTTGCCAATTATCACAATATAAAATTTTTTCGAAGCCATGGAATTCACAGATGTGCTCTATTTTGGTCGACGAACTTAATTTTCATCCGGAATTAGCATTGAAGTTTTAATTTTTGCCTCATTAGATACTGTACTCATTTTTTTTTCGTTTAAATTATTATTTTTTATTTCTTGGACCTCGATTGAGTTATGCAAACCTACAAGCTGGTCCGTGCGAGCTAGCGAGCAGCTCTCACAGAAAAATTCATAGCACATAACTCACCTTCGGGGCGAGCCAAACCATCTTTGTCACACGAGTCTTCGTAGTAAGGTTATAAACATCTATGTTCTTGTAAGATTATTGTAAGAATCAATTGTTCCAGGACAAGTAGTTTTGTATATTGCCTAATTACGTACATGATTTGGCAGAAAGTTGAAAAAGGGGCTTTCAAATAATATCACTATTCAAATTTAACGAGTTTGATTCGGTAAATATTTAGAAACGATTGATTTTTTAATCTAAAGTATCACTAAATTTTGACCATCCTCTTGGATATTGTTCAAACCAATGATGAGGAGTGATTTTGAAAGTAACGGAAGTAGTCAACCGTGAGAAAAACAAGCGAAAAAAAAAAATATGAGAACAAAAAGGATGAAGGTCGAAAAATGACCTGAACGACCGTCCAGGCTTAAGGCATGGCGGTCATCCGGCCTTGTGTTGCAATTACAAGGGCAAATTTTATTAACAGACAGGCGGCCGCTTAGTACAAAAATATACCCGTTGGGGTTTTGACTTATGGCGTCTTTTCATCAAAATTTGCACATTTTTTGCCTTTTGTTTTTGGCATATTTCCTTTCATGATGATTGATGTTCTATAAATAGGGATAGTTTTTATGTTAGAAAACATATCACAAACATCAAATTGACACACCTATATCCAAATTGAAAGATCAAATCAAGTTTTATATTTGTTCTAAAAGTTCATTTCCAAGTTTGGTTTTGCTTGATTCTAACTTGGATTAAGGTTTGTTTACTCCTACAAGTTATTTGCTATTCAAACTTTTCTCAACAATCTCAAACGATAATTTTAAAAGGAGAATGAGACAACCATACGATAAAGTTGATGAATCAAGACCTTGTGGGGCTTGAAAAATTCGACGGCCGAACTTTACAAGACAAGTTTCTTCTTACAACCTCGAATATTTTTTATATCTTGGATTCGGACGACGCCATTGCCAAAACCAACGACAAATGACACCAATGAAACAAGGGCGGAAAGGAAGAAGAGAGAAGAAGAAGAATTGATATGTAGAAGACATATTATGAACACACTCTGATGGCCTCAATGATCTCTACCCAAACTTCGACAAAGGAGATATGAGAATTGATGGAAACCAATACAAGGTTGAGGAGGAATGTACCAAAAAGTTTCTGATTTCTAAATATTTTGATTTCAAAATTTTGGATAACTTGCCATTGTTAGAACAAGTACATGAGTTGCTAGTTATTGTTAATAAAATGAAGGCTATGAAGATTAATTTTCCCGAAACCTTTCAACTTGGTGCATTCATTGCGAAATTGCCATCTTCATGGAAGAATTATAGGAAGAAAATTCTTCACATTTTTCAAGATTATTCTTTGGAAGAGATTCAAAAGCATCTTCATATAGAGGAATAGTCAAGGACACTAGATGAGAATGAACATTCTCACGAGGGCACTTCCAAAGCCCATGTCGTAGATCAACCAAACAAATACAACAAGGATTCCAAGAAGAGGAAATCATCAAACCCCAACAAAGATAACAAAAAGACATTCAAAATTTCTTGTTATGTGCGGGGTAAACTCGGACATTACACTTGGGATTTTATAAATCGCAAACAAACAATAGAAGAAGGTAAAGTGAACTCTGTTGATAACATCATTACTACCGTGAGCATTGTGAATTCTATCAAAGGAAATGTTTAAGGATGGTAATATGATACTTGTGCCACC
Source organism: Fraxinus greggii (assembly GCA_903798315.1). Taxonomy (NCBI): domain Eukaryota; kingdom Viridiplantae; phylum Streptophyta; class Magnoliopsida; order Lamiales; family Oleaceae; genus Fraxinus; species Fraxinus greggii. The sequence continues at coordinate 7,111 of CAIGRK010206102.1, forward strand.
AGACATGTGTGCTATGATAAATCCCTTTTCAAAATCTATCAACACATAGATGACGAACACATTCAAATGGAGAATGAAGTTCAATCAAAGGTTGTTGGCAAAAAAGGCATAGACTTTCAATTCATGTTCTACAAACATATCACACCAATAAATGTATTGCATGTACTAGTTATGAATAGAAATCTTGTAAGTGGTGATTTGTTGGGTAAATCGGGAATTAAATCCACATACGAGTCTGGCAAACTTGTACTCTCCGGAATGATGTATTTGTTGGGAAAATGCTATTTTAGTGATGAAATGGTCAAATTTTGTATTATTGACAATAATAATATCAATCAAACTATAAATTTAAATTATGCTGAGTCTATTTCTTTATGGCATGATAGCCTAAGACTTGTTGACTTTTTTATTTTAAAAATAATGCTTAAAACATAAATGATTTCACGTGAAAATATAAAACATACTGAATGTGAATTGTGTTAAGTCTAAAATGATGAAGAAACATGTTCATAGTTTTGGAAGGAAATCTAATTTGCTATACTTAATTCATTCCGATAAATGTGAATTAAATGAAATGTTACTAGAGGGCGTAATAGATACTTCATAACATTCATGGATGATCATTATAAGTTTAACTATTTATAAAGATAAAGCCTTTAACATGTTTAAGATATATAATCCCGAATTAGAAAATCAATTAAATAGAAAGATTAAAATTCTTACAAGTGATAGGGGATGTGAATACTTCTCTAGTGAATTTAATTTTTTTTGTGAACAACGTGGCATAATACATCAATATAGTGCACCTAGAACACTCGAACAAACTGGTTTGGCTGAGAGAAAGAATAGGACACTAGTTGAAATCATAAATGGTATGTTATTACATGTTAAGTTGCCACCTAACTTATGGGATGAAACTTTATTAAGTGCGTGTCATATAGTTAATAGGATTCCTTCTACAAGATTTAAAGTTTCTCCATATGAATTGTGGAAAGGGAGAAAACCAAACATTGATTATTTCAAAGTGTGGGGCATCTTGTTTATAGTAAGAACACGGATCCTAAAAGGACTAAGTTGAATCCTAGAGAGATCAAATGCATTTTTGTAGGATATGCCCAAAATAGCAAGGCATATCGTTTATTAAACTTGGAAACCAATGTTATTATTGAATCCCGTGAAGTAGAGTTTTTTGAGAATATGTTATCTTCAGATAATAATTCTCTAAAGGAACCTCTCAAGTGTAGATTCCTAGTTCTGCAAGATTACAAGTAGAAACACTTTCCAAGAATGTTGAAACAAGTGAACTTCGCAAAAGTAAAAGAGCTCGAAAGCATAAAGTGCTAGGACCAGATGAATTATAAACTCTCGACTTATTTCTTTCAATTTAGTTGAGGGAAATGAGAAGAGTGTTACAAAAACTACTCCATATGTTCTTCAAGTGGAAATCGAACATAAAACTTATCAAGAAGCAATTTCATCTAGAGATAGCACCTTTTGGAAAGATGCTGTAAATGATGAAATTGATTCAATAATGTCAAACAACACTTAGAAATTAGTCTATTTATCACTTGGTTCAAAACTTATAGGCTGTAAATGGGTATTTACGAGGAGATACAATGCGGACGATACTCTTTGTACCTTTAAATCTAGGTTAGTGGCCAAAGTGTATCGACAAAAAGAAAGAACCAATTACTTACACATATGCACCAGTTGCATGAATAACATCAATCAAGATTATATTTGCTTTAGTTGAATCTATGATTTGTATATACATCGAATGGATGTTAAAACGATATCCTTAAATGGGGATCTCGATGAGGAGGTCGATATGGAACAACTGAAAATGAGGATGAAGTATGCAACTAATAAAATCCTTATACGGATTTAAATAGGCGCCAAAGTAACGGCACGAAAGGTTTGACTTAGTAATAATGTCTTTTGGATTTAAACATAATAGTGTTAATAAATGTTTATATTCAAAAGTACGTGATAATCATTTTGTACTCATTTGCTTATACGTGGATGACATGTTGCTTGCGAGCAATCAAATGCAAGGTATAAAAGAAACAAAGAAGTTTCTAGCTTCCCCAATAAAAATGAAAGATTTTGGTCAAGTTGATATCATACTAGGTTCTTGTTTGAGCCCCATTTTGAGAGAGAAATGTATTTTTGAATAGTAATATTATTTTATTAGATAATGTGTAGTTGAAAATGAGTTTTGAGAAATGAATTTTCAAACAAATGGGTCTCGAACAGCCATTAGGTATCACAAACTCACCAAGCTAGTGGGGCTTAGATGTTAAGTCAATTACATTATGTTGAGAATGTGATTAATAAGTTCAAGCACTTGAAGAATAAAGAGGCTAACACTCCATTTGATCAAAATTTGAAACCTGTAGAGAATGAGGGAAGAGCTATAGTACAACTTGAGTATGCAAGTGATATAAGGAGTATAATGTATGATGTACAATGTACATGACTCGACATAGCATTTGCAATTAGTAAACTTGAAGTGAAGAACATTGGAAGACTATCGGGAGGGTTCTTGGTTATTTGAAGAAAACCAAGGATCAAGATCTTCAATATTCTAAGTTTGTGGCAATTCTAGAAGGATTTATCGATGCTAGTTGGATATTTAGTGTTGGTAAGAATAAGTCAACATCAGGTTGGGTATATATCTATGAAGGAGGTGTAGTCTCTTGGAAGTCCAAGAAACAAATGTGTATTACTCACTCAACTATGGAATTCGAATTTGTGACATTGGTCGAAACCGGAAAAGAAACTGAGTGGCTTAGGATTTTAATGTATGAAATTCCATTAGGAGAAATGCATAATTCTTCCATATCTATCTTCTGTGATATAGTCAAGCCACTCTAGCTAGAGCATACAATGAAGTGTATAATGATCTAAAGCATGAATATGTGAGGAAATTAATCAAAGATGGAATAATTTCACTTATGTAAAGTCAAATGAGAATTTAGCTGATCCACTCACCAAATCGCTCACAAGGGAATTAGTACGGACAACAGCTAGTAGGATGTGGTTAAAACTCCGTAATTAAATTCATCAATGACGGCACCCCACCTGACTAAACTAACAAGTATACTTCATGTTCAAGTGGTAACAACAAATTATTCGATAAATGAATAGATTATGCACTTAATAAGTGTTATTGCCACAAATAGGTTGGTTAAGTTTCAATAACTCTTAATAAAGTTTAAATCGATGGATCAAGTATCTCTAAAAATGACAAAGATACTATAAGATCTTCTTCTATATAAACTTTGAAATGGTACTGCCTCAATAGAGAGTTCAAAGTTTATGAATAGGAGAAGCGTAAGGCCATAAGAGCATTAAATGAGATTGTGTGGAATTTAGAACACTTGATACTTGTGTGTGTGATTTCACTGATACCATCACAAGGAATAATAGGTTCAAAGTTTGAGATTTATACCAATGTTGGATTTAAATTGAAAGATATTCATACTCTATGCATAAGTGTCGTTAAATTTGAGTTTGTACTCATTTTATATTTGAATAAGTGGGGGGTTGTTGAATATTTTTCAAATTAACAATGAGGAGTGATTTTGGAAGTAATGAAAGTGGTGAACCATGAGAGAAACAAATGAAAACAAAATGAGAACAAAAAATGGTGAAGATAGAAAAATGGCATGGGCAACCGCCCAGGTTTAGGGTTAGGTGGTCACCTGGCCTTTTGTTGCAATTACATGGGCAAATTTGATGAACTAGGCAGGCGTCCGATTTTATACTGGGCGGACAAAAATATGTCCATTGTTGGTGTCTTTTCATCAAACTCTACACCTTTTGGACTTGTTTTTGGCACATTTTCGTGCATGATGATTGATGTTGTAGCGCCCCGAGTTCCGTGAACCCGGAGTGCCGCGTCATTCTCATTGTCTTGAATTAAAT
>CAIGRK010206142.1:0-13199 GCA_903798315.1 Fraxinus greggii
ATGTCTTGTATATGTTTAATAATAATTTATTGTTGTTGAAAAGTGTACAATACTCCTATATTTATTGCCAAAATTATTCTATAATCATATTAATAAAAGGAAACTAAAATAAGAAAACTAATAAAATCATAATCTAATTATAAATCATATTCTAATCAATAAATAAAAGGAATCTTATTCTAAACAAGAAATAAGAATAAAAAGATAAAACCTACTAGAACTAGAAAAGATAAATCACATAGAAAACTACTCATCATGATTATGTACTACATTAGTACCTATTTGGGAGTTCCTCTCTATATACTTCAACCGCTTTTGAATAAAATTCAAAAGAAACTAGCTGGCTGGAAGGGTGTTTACTTTACACATGCTTTCAGTATTACACTTGCCTTAGGGTATTCATATGGAGTTGAATCGTATTTTTTCATCATTTCTATGGAATTCATCTGACGGGCATAGGAGAAAAAAATGGGACATGGAGGAAAATTTGTTACCCTTTGCAGGAGGGTGGACTCGGTATCCGTGATTTAAATGAAATGCATCAAGCTTTATTTATGAGATTTGCATGAAGTTGTTGGTTGGGGGATCCTTTTGGGATGAATTTTTCGCTGCTAAATATATGAAAAATAAGCCAATGTCTCTGCTTGAATGGCATCCGACACATTCTCGGTTTTGAAAAGGTGTGGTCTCGGTATTACCTATTATTTTGCAGAATTCGGTGTGTCGTATTAGAGATGGTTCCTTAAATTTTTGGTGTGATAATTGGCTTGATTTTCAAAGTTCGGCGGAAAGTGGATTTGAAGTCAGGAACCCGGAGCTACAAATTAAGGAATTATTATCTTCGGATGGAAACTGGGACAGCAACAGATTGAGGGAGTTAGTGGGCGATGTTTAGCAGGCTTTTCCCATCACTATGGTTCATGCACAAATATGGAGGCGGAAGTACGTGCTCTTCTTGATGGCTTGAGTATGCGTAGATATCTTGGGGTGCGGGACATTATTGTTGAGTCTGATTCATTGGTGCTTGTTCAACGGTTGGAAAGGGGAGTTTGCTCCTTGTTGGGATTATTGGGATGATATTGTGGAGTTGATACCTTTGCTGAATGCCCAGGTTTATCATGTGTATCGAGAGGGGAATATGGCGGCAGACTTCTTGGCTAAGGAGGCGTGTGGAGGAGTTTCTATTAACTTTAGCTTCGGTGATAAGTTCCACATCCTTCTTAGATGCATATTGCGTACTGATCGATGGGAATTATCATATATTAGACATTGAAGTTATTGTTTCTTTCTTTTATTGGTATTGTACAGTAATGGTATTCCTCCGCCGTAATTGAGAATTGTTTTTCAATAAAATGCTAAATTTCATTAAAAAAAAATAAAAGATTTATAAAAAATTCATACATGTTTTTAAAGTTTACAACAAAATAACGAATTACAAGATCATAAGTACATAATGTATATAAAAACATAGTTTAAATTTTATTTAAATATTTAGATAAAGTCATTTTTAACTTTTATACAAATAAAATATTTTGAAATTTTGAAATTAGAGTCAAATGAAAAGTTTTTTCTTTTAAACAAAAAAGAAATTGATAAGCTAAAATCAAATAAAAAACTTTTAAAAAAAGGAAAAAAAAACTAATAAAAGACGTACAGGGAAGCCGAAAAAGAGGAAAGAAAAACTCAGTCGTTTAGGAATTAGGAATTGGAAAAAAAAATAAAAATCTGGGCGCGAAGTGATGCGTTTTGCCCAAGTTACAATATGGAAGAAAATGGACACAGCATAATCTGAAAGATCAGTCACTCTGTGGAAGCAAATGAATAATCAATCTCGAATAGCCCAGTTCCAAAATAAGAAAATTTGCACTACGTGTATTTGTAAGCTAGTTGACTACATTTACTAAGAATAAATACAGCAGGCACATTACAAGAATCTCTCATATCAGCGTGTAAACGACTGGCTACTTACAACGATTAGAGAAGACGGAGCAGACATATCAGAATCTTCCGCCTTTTTGGATTTCAGCAAATAAGATGATGCCAACCTCTACGAACCAAAATACAAATAGAGCCTCCAAGTTCTGCATCATATCTGTCAACCTGCAAACATAATTTAATTCGAATGGAGATTTTTTAAGAAAAGGTATTTAAGACGTTAATCATTTTCATATAAAAGTAATTTGGTGAAAGGTACAAAGAATGATAATGAGAGATTATTCACAAAATTCAAACAGGCAAACTATCATGGTCACTATAACGATATGCTTCTGATACCAAACTCCACATTGAAAAACATGCAAACGACTTCATGGAAAATTAAAGTGGACAATGGCTCCCTTCCATGCTAACTAATTATTAGAAGACAGAGCAATGCTTTATTCTAAATTTGGTGTTGAACCCTTTTGAAGTTCTTTTATTTAAAAAAAAAAAAATGCAAACATTGACAGCAGAGCCAGAGAATGAGGGCATTTTTGTGTTTGGATTCATAGCCATAGTTTTATCTTAGCCAAGTAAATAACTTAACTCATTCTACATTCATAGTATATCTTGCAAAGTACCAAGATATAAAAAGGAGTGACGTACCCAAGAGAAAAGACATCGAAATGTCATGCATCAGCAAAAAGCAGCAGTTGCATGGCTGTTATGCCACCACTAAAACTACAAAGCCAAGAAAAGTTGAAAAGCTATTAGCAAGGAGATTTGACTATAAATTATTGACAAGTAGGACTTACCAATAAATTCAACCTGCCACGTGTACTCTTATGACTAAGAACTTTTAACATTCTAACGTAGAGAATAAAATACAAGGGTATTGAAACGCGAAAGACTACGAAGCCAAGAAGCTGAAAGGCTATGAGCATAGAGATTTGACTACAAATTATTGACGAGTACCACTAATAAATTCAAAATGCCATGTGTAAGAACTTCTCACATTCTATTGTAGAGAATAAAATACAAGGGTACTGAAACTAGAAAGTAGCTTCAAAATTGGTGCACAGAATTTTTGTTTCCTGATGGTATCTAAAATCATATATATCATAAAACAAAACCAATAAAAACTACAGAACACTGAGAAAATTCACCTAGAATGAATGGTGAAGAAGTACCTCATAATATCACAAATCAGCCTTAGGTTTCTTTCCTGCCACAATCTGGGATATGTGCAGACCCCTGCTAAATGCTTGATTGAATAAAATCCTTGTCTGCATGTTCTGGAAACCCGGCAACCATGATAGAAGGGCTACAGGTGCCATAACAATAACTCCAAACAAAATGTCATACAGACGAGCAACAGAAACAATGGTCTCCCATAGTGCCGTTTTCTCCAAGAAGGGTCGCAGAACTTGAGCAATCAAAATAATTCCCCATCCAGTTGGAATGAAAGCCAATAAACTGGTGAAGAGATCCAGAAATTTGAATCTCGTAAACTCCAGCAAAGCAGCAATCACAATTCCAGCTAGAATAATAACAAGGAACTGAACCAAGCGATAGTATATGTGCTCCTTCGCAGCATATTTGTCCCGAGCATAAGCCAATACTACGCTAATTCCAAGAGCCACGACCACATATATCCAGGAAAGCAAGTACACAGCAATGCTCTTGCTTCCAGCAGTAATGCCCAACTGATACACGATTCCATACTGGAAAAAGAAGAATCGGAGGTCCAAAATTATTTCCAGTAACTTTCCCCAAATGCCAGTTGTCCTTAAATGATCTTGTTCTTCATACCACCACTTTTCCCAGCTCTGTTCAGGTTTTGCAAACACACCTCTCCTGCTCCATATCCAGTTCATGAAATCATCAAAATCATAAACAGCTTTTAACCAATCAAAGCCCAGAGGATTAAAGATGAAGGGAGCCAAAATCCATGAAACTACTAGAAACCAACTGGTGATGGTCAAAGCTATGTACACTAAAGTTCCTGTAGCTACGGGGCTATAGGATGCATATACAGTGAGAATTAGTCCAAGCTCAATAGCCTTTACAAAGTGGCTACGGGCATATAATCTATAGTTTTCAGCAAAACTCTTGTGCTGCACAACAAAACCACGCCCGGTTGCGCGGTATTTTGCACCACCATGAAGAATAGTTCTACCAAAGTAATGGCCACGAGTTCCCATGGAAAATGTATAGAATACTGAAGAAAGCTGGAGCTGCATTGTTATGAATTCCCATATAGCATTCAGGAAACCATGCTCGAGTGAATTTTCCACAACCATTGGCAAGGCAGTAAACAGACCAAGTTGGATGATGAACTGCTGGTTCAAGACTGTTGCAAGTGCTTTATTGTCATTAGCATTATTTGCCATGGCAGAACTCTCTATCCCACTCAATGCAAGATAAAGTCGGCCCCACAAAAATGCATATACAGTGAGGAGAATCATCATCGTATTGAAGAAAAAGCCCACAGTAGTGTAGAAGAATGAGAGCATTCTAAAGAAGTCAAGCCTATGACCTAACCTATAGACATCTCGGCTCAGAATTTGCTCACCATTCCCACTGGCAACCTTCGCTTCAAACATGGAGATCTGATTGAGCCCAACATCCCTTCCCTTGCCGACTTGGATGTATTCATGATGAGTGACATGCCCACCTCTCAATGTGCAGTTGAATCCAGCAAAAATATCTTCGCTGATGTTGATCACTTTGGAAGCCTTGCTTATCCCTCCTCGAGTCAAAAACCAAAACCTATCGAACACATCAGGGTGCCCATAATGCATCCGGATTTTTAAAGGATTAGCTAAAACGCGTTGACCCAAAGTGACAAAACTCATTTCCTGTGCAGACATGAACCAAGCAAGTGATGACACAGAACCCGTAAAAATGTGCTCACGGACACCCAAGATAGTAGATTTCCTAATGCCATAATAGTGTCTGAATTCCTCCAAAAGGTTCCGCATCTTTAGTGCCTCCTCAAAATAGTTGTCCTGATTCATGTCAATAGTCTGAACTGCATCTCCCCTCGTGAAGATAATGGCATGATTCTGATTCTCCGGTTTCCCCTCTCCAAGCTTCAATGGGCCAGGCAACTTGACCCGATAGATCTCAACTTCTCTTCCCAACTTCTGATCAAACTTCACCAGGACAGAGTAATACTCTTTCTCCTCCCTCCCAGATGACACCTCATCAACATAGGCAACACGAAGAGCTTCATTATCCTTCATAAGATACAAAATCTCCTCGGCATGGGGATCTTTTTTGGCCTTCTGAGAACCATAAATCTGACACGCAACAACATAAGTAAATTTCATCAAAGCAGTCCCATGTTCCTGGCCTTTGAACAGCGAACTGACAGAATTTACTCTGCTCAAACTTCTTGAGGAGGGTGTCTTTGATGAGTTCAAACCATCCATGCCATCATTACGCCTCATGGAACCAAGTTGCATGGATCCTTCCCTTATATCCATCTCGGATGCAAAGTCCAGAAAAGCCAGCATCTCAAGAGCCCGATAGTAGTACATCATGCCTCTCACGGTGCGGGTGAGCGTCTGGCCTCTGTACGATGCCCATAAACGAAGTTCTCTCAACCAAGTTGTCCACAGTTCTTTTTCACTTACCATCCCTTCTCGGTGCATCCTCTCTAAGAAGTTCTTCCACTCATCAGCATAGATGGTTTGCAAGTAGTAAAGGGTAGAAATCCCATCTTCATTCTCAGTTCGGAGTTGTTCCTTGCTGAACAACACTTCTTCACTGTAGTAGGGAGTCAAAACGCTGAAGGCCCTCATTTTCTCAACTTGGGGAGCATGAGGCATGTTCATGAACAATGAATTGCTGAAGAAAGCAATTCGGCGCCTAGCCTCAAGATTTTCTGGAACTCTGTGCATGGAATCCCGTGATGTAAGAATGGTATGCAANTCCCATCTTCGTTCTCAGTTCGGAGTTGTTCCTTGCTGTACAACACTTCTTCACTATAGTAGGGAGTCAAAACACTGAAGGCCCTCATTTTCTCAACTTGGGGAGCATGAGGCATGTTCATGAACAATGAATTGCTGAAGAAAGCAATTCGGCGCCTAGCCTCAAGATTTTCTGGAACTCTGTGCATGGAATCCCGTGATGTAAGAATGGTATGCAACCGTCGTACCCCACGATAGAAATTCTCATTTTTTGAACTTGGCAACTCAACAGCATTCTCAAAAAGCAATCCAGCACGGGAAACTGTCCTTCGAGGAGCCAGAGCATCCTCCTTCAGCTGGTCATTGCTTCTCTTCTCTTTAAGGAAATCTCTAATGGCAGCCTCGTAAAGTGCCTGCAGAGCATTCACCACCCCGTCAACATCTATATTAGGCTTGAGTAATAAATTGAGAAGATGGACCAACTTCTCATGCATCTTGTGGAGTGCAGTCATGTTGTAATATTTAGTAAATTTCTCCAGCTGAACCCACTGATCAATTTCTTGAAAGAAGGTTCTGATAATGGTATACTCCTCAGAATCATATTTAACAATTGCAAGTAAGAAGTGCCTCAAACTATCATAAGCTTCAATAACCGCACATCGTCTGTACTCATTCTTGCAGATCTTATACCAAAGCCACTTGTCAGGAGCATCAACCAACTCTTTTGCCTGACTGAGAGCAAGCAGCAGTTCGTTACAGAGGAGCAAACACGGCCACTGAATCACATGAATATCCCAGTTATTTTTAGGATCCGCGCGGTCATTTTGAGGCAGCTCCAATAGCTCAACTTCACGATCACTGAGAATGTCTTCCTCCCGGAATTTTATAATTATTTCATTCCATATCAAGGCAAATTTATAGGCCTCCACTTGATTGGATTCTAGTTTTTTAAAAGGGCGACCAAGCCCATACCTCAGCTTCAACCGATGGATGGCATCCTTGATCTTACTCCTCAATGTTCCCCTAGCATTCAAAAGCTGCTCCTCAGGCATCAGATTAAACTGAATAGCACTAGCAAAAAACTGAAACCTCAACCTCAACTGCTGCATGTTCCGGATCTCACCCAAGTGATCAAACAACCCAACACCAGCACCAACAAGTGAAGAGTAGATTGAATACCAAATCTGCAGATCCATGAGGTAAATCAAAACAACTGGAAGCCACAACAGCCCAACTGCAAACCGATTGCTGTTGTCAAAGAACTCATGCCACTCATAATTAACATCCTTCAGTTCCAATATCGTCTTAGTGGGAGCAATCATGGACTTAATCTGCATGAAGTAACTGAAGATAAATTTTGTTGCAAGCACCACCACCCAGAACAATGAATACTTAACATTGTCTAAAAGACCTTCCCTAAGCCCCCTACCCACAAAAGTCCTGCCCTGAAACCACCATGACAACAAATAAAAGATCTTCCAATTCGTGTTCTCCAGAAAATTCCTAATCCATGGCAGGACAAACAAAGCCAGAGCCAGAATTTCTGGAGCAAGAAAAGCCAACGAGACCTCAAGAAAATTCACAACTCTCCTATTGGCAGCTCTAGACCACTCACGATCCTGATTCCTCTGGCTCCAAATCCTTCCATAGAACACTCCAAACACCACAATCCACGCAGATGCAACCGCACATTTTAAGAACATCCTCACCCCCAATGACTTTGTCTCCCTCGAAACCAAACTATACTGCATTCCGGCATCCAACATTGACTGCAAGAACCTCAGTGCACTCCAAGTGATAAATACACTCAAGCACTTGACCTGAACCTCTCTACTCTCCAATGCCTGCCACGGATACTCTCTCCTCTCCCATGCCACAACTATTGCAGCCTGAAGAAACAGAATCAACATAATCCACAACTTATCAAAACTCCTAAGCAAGTTCAAAAATGACCTCGTCTCAACAAACCCTGTCTTCCCTACTTTCTTCCCCATACCCGTAACAAAAAAATTACTCCCAATATCAATCGGCCACTTCAGCTTTTCAAAACACCTCTTACTCCAAAAATACTCGTTAATATCATCATAATTCCGCCAAGCAGAGTGCGGTGCAGTGCCATTCATACTATTATCCACCTCAGTTTTAATGGTATCATATATAGGCTTCACAACTCTATCTAAAAATGCATTTTCCCCAGACAAAGATGGCAGAAATGGCCTCCCAGTGCTCTCATCGATATAATCTTCCAGTATCTTATTCAATTCCATAGCCATGTTATGAAAAATATAGCAAATACATTCCGGAACAAAGCGTATATTTGCCGACTCACCCCAGATAAGTAAATAAAGAGATACATATAAAAGCTCACGGCGGTGATCCGAGGAAGAGTGGCGTGAATGGGAGTCCGAGAGCCAGATGTTGGACTTGAGGTTAAGGTAGGAGCACCAGTTGGAGTAGTTCTTCAAAAGGTCACGGCGGAAGCGCCGGAGGACAGATGGATCGAGAGTATCAATGTTATCCGGAGGAGGAGAGAGCCGCATCTGAGCATTAGACAGATGAAGAACTATATGTTCCCGCTGGTTCCTCACATTGGAGGATTGAAACCCAAAAAACAGCGCAAGCCAGTCGAGAAGGTCGTAATGGGGCTGCCATGTAGAGAATGGCGGCCTCCGGAGGTCCCCAACAGCACGGAGAGCAGCAGCAGCGGCGCGGACCTCCGGGTAACGAAGGGAGGGGTGGTCAGCTAGCAAATTATGGATCGGAATTATGTTGTACACATCTTGCGCGTCAGGGTCTTGCGGTGGTCGACCGAACTGCCCCACCGGCTGTGCTGGCCGTTGACGGTATTTGCTACTCATGGCATTTACAGAGATCTATGGATTTGATGGGACTTTTTGAAGGCTTTTTTTGAGGCAATGGAGAGGGGCATGTGGGTTTTTGTGATTGCTTTGTATTGTTTGAATTTTTATGGGAAGAGGGAAGAGTTCAAATAAATGGTAATGGCGGATGAAGATATACGTAATAGCGCATGGATATTGATTTGAATATGTGTTCTACAAAACGCCGTGGTGTTTGTACATTGATTTGGACGTGAGCGAGGGACCCATTGCGTAATTTTGCTGTGTTTAACTATTGCTGTAGGTCACCCAAATTTGAATGAAGTCTCAATCCAATGGCCAAACTCCATAATTATTTCAATTCAGGTCACTCGGGTGTTGTATTTTATTATTAACATTCATAAAGTAGAACATATGGATGAGATCTAGATCGACACCTTTAGCTAACAAAATTAAGAAGAGTTTATCTCATTAAAAAGCGTAAAAGAAAAAATAGGATTACACTTAGAACTCATGAGATCTCATCTCAAATTTAGTCATCAAATGTATGATATCATTTCTAGATACTTCAATTCAAGGTCACTATTCGAGGCAAGTATGATCAATTGTCCTATGCTCCACGAGGTATGTCCAATCCGCCTCACTCACGTCTGCTGGAAAGTTTTATTTGTATAGTTTCTAGCTTTCTATTGAGATCATATGTTAAAGTTGTTGTCAAATAGACTATGCAGTACAACGACTAACTGAAAAAAGATAGATGAAAACACTATTCATTTATATTGAATTTGTACACTGCTATTTGTATGTGTGCAACCTCAACACTCAATCTGCATGACTTTGATTGAGGGTTGACTTCTACATCAGTTGTCCAAATAGCAAGACTCATACATTCCATATCTTGTTGAATGCTCTTGGGTACTTTGTTTTGCTCTTATTAATGTCCTTTTGATCAACTCAAGAAGACAAATCTTTCTAGTCCATTGAATTTTTGAAATTTCATAAACTATTTATCACAGATTATAGGCTGAATCTCTAAATAGCGTTCCCACTTTTATTCGGCTACTTTTGAAATGATTACTAATACCTTGTTTAATGAAATTGGTGAGAGATACCTGTGGCCACGATAAATCAGTAAAAATTGTCTGAGCCAATTTATCTTCACTCGATAAATTAGAGGCTATCGAATTGGAATTCTGGGTAAAATGCGATCTCATTTGTGTTTTATTATTTCATACAAATTGTAAGCCCCAATGAACTCTAACGTCTAATGACTTCATGTTATGTGACATTTGGCTACCACGCAATCCTGTCAGTTGCATTAACATCAAAAAATAATCACGAAGTCTTTTAAAATTAAATTATCCGATTAAGACTTGGTCAAAGTTTGGGGGATCTTCGATAAATTATACTCTGAAGGGACCCATTGCGCGTTTTTGCTTTGTAATTGCCGTGTTTGAACTGTTCATTCCCCACCCCCTCAAAGATACTCAATTTAAACTTTAGTATATATTTGACATTTCGAAATTTGTAACTCAAACGTACACAAGAAAAAAAAATGTCATAATTTTAACGACAAGTTAAATTGATGATGCCAAACTGTTAAAGTAATATTGAATGAGCTAACAAACGTATTATCTATTTATTAACGATCAAAAATATTTGATGGGCACTCTAAACCATATTTTTATTTGCTAGAATAATTTTTTATTGGCTTATTTACCATACTTTTTCTTATGCCTCTTTTGACGAGGTTTCAGGTCATTACCACATGACAACTAGCTAGCAAGTTCAATTAGGCTCACACTCCGCATAATTATCCTATCTGACTGAGGTGAGGCCACACATAAGGTAGTCGAAATGATTTATCACTTTTTTTGAGGTGTCTTTATATGTCATCTTTCCATGACATGAACAATGTGTTATCACTTGCTGTAGAAAGGAATCCGAGAAAAATAGCCTCTTTGTTGATGGAAAGCACCTCCCATCTCATCTCTTTCAAGAGATCTTTTATACAAGATCATATTATAATTGATTGATGTGATATATTTGCAATAGGCACCTAAAATATCAAATTCACAGTCTATAATTCTGAAGTCAAATCTAAACTCTAGGGTGACTATTTTTCAAGAACTCATTAAATGACAATCAGCCTATCATTGGAATGACACCTAATAGGAGATACCTTGACCATCGTGACGAGTTCATGTCTCTTGATCCAATGGTGACAATTCCTCTTCCTCCACTATAAAATCTCATACTTAGTGTCATTTAAAAGTAATGCAATTTTACACATCCAAAATAAGATTACTCTCCCTCATTTTCTATTATTTTGTAAGCTCCTGGTGCTCGTACACTAACATGGTTCAAGTCTTCGAACTATTCCACACCTAAATATACTCGTTTTATTGATAGACTTGACTGTCAAAGTGTTCGCAGCTATCTTCCTACCACTGGAGAAACCCACATGTTTATAATAGTTTATCCAAATATACAGAAACTTGTCATGTGGACGCAAGTGGAGTTGAGATCTATTGGCTACATTACCCATACATAAATAAATGTCAATATTTTTATTGATTTGTAAATTTTTTAATATTAATTAACATAATTTAGTCAAAATTATGAACATAAGTTATGCGCTTGTTATAATTGGAGAATCAAAATCACAATTAGAGGATTTCCTTTTGTTATGTGGGATCATGTAATGAATTTTCTCGCCCTAAAATTTTGGAAAACTTCTAGCGTTAGGCTCCGTTCATGCATTAATGTTAGGAATTTGAGAATGAGATATGACGCGATATGAAATATAGATCGCACAATTAATAAGTAAAAACAAAAAAGCAAAGAAGAAAATGAAATTGGCAGAGAAACCTAATATTTCATCAAAGACAACCAATAGAGAGAAAATACAATTTCTGCAATAATGTACTACTAAACCGAATAAAGTCTACTATTTATAGGAAACATGTCCAAACCATAAAATTAACCTATATTATGGAAACTAGGTTAAATGTCGTGTAAAATCGAAAAATAAGGAAAAGGATCCGCGGCTTCGCTCGAGCGACAGCTCAGCGACAAGTGAGCGACGAACTCGCTGTTCCAATTTTGCTCCTCTCGCTCGACCAAGAGTCGAGCATCCGTCCAGCGCCGTCAATCCGCCTTATTTTCTTCTTGGACCCTATGTTGACATCTTCAAGCCTAATACTCCAAAATGTGTTACTCTAAACCCAATTTGGACCGAATTTGGGTAACATAACCCAACAATCTCTACCTTGACACAAAGTTCCGGTGCAACGAACGAAGCTCCAAAATTTCAGTTGGAAAAATAAGTCTAATTGAAGCAAAACATACTGAACTCTTCAACCTGAACCAAACATCTCCAACATTTGAAAAATACTCTTCCTCTTCCACCATATCCAAACACGGATACAAATGAACCCAACCCCCAGGTTCCCAAAATTCACAACGAATTCAAAATTTACCAAATAGGATCGAAACACACCCTGTAGCAGAATCACCACTAAATGCTTTAACTGAAAGCCCCTGGCTAGACTCGTCACCTTCAACAACTCTAAAACCATGCACATCCAGATCAACATCCCCGTATCTATTTTCAATGGGTCTCTCCCTAGCCGTTGAATACAATGGAACCACAGACTGAGATAGCAAAGTGAAATTACCCATATCCCCCAAACTCGACAGAGTAGTATTCTTCAAAATAGACCCAGAGCTAATTCCCAACGGTACTATACTAAACTGTATATCTACCACGGTACTAAACCTGTGCTGATATTCCCTTATTGATTCTGCGCGATCTTGCAAGATGTATAATTTGGACATCCTCTGCTCCTCCAATACAACACGGACACCCTTCCGAACCTTCAAGACTCCACATGCACCAGAGAACGTGTACCCTCTCAATTCCAGGGTACTTAGCGGATGATGTTCTTCTTCAAATCTGGAACATNCCAGAGCTAATTCCCAACGGTACTATACTAAACTGTATATCTACCACGGTACTAAACCTGTGCTGATATTCCCTTATTGATTCTGCGCGATCTTGCAAGATGTATAATTTGGACATCCTCTGCTCCTCCAATACAACACGGACACCCTTCCGAACCTTCAAGACTCCACATGCACCAGAGAACGTGTACCCTCTCAATTCCAGGGTACTTAGCGGATGATGTTCTTCTTCAAATCTGGAACATGTCGAACATGGCCAGTGCTCTGATTGTTCCATCCACCAACTTCAATCTGACTCTCCCAATACCAGCTACCGGACAAGATTCGTTGTTCCCATAACAACGTCCCATTGCATATCCATTTCATATGATTCAAACAAATCCCTATTAGGACTCATATGAAATGCACTTACTTTATCCAAAATCCACTCCTCGTCGGGCTTGGATTCCACGACAGAACTAGTCACAAGATATCCCTCACTTACAAAGCTCTCTGCGATGTCAACTTCACCTGAAGTCTCTGATTGCCTCCCACGATTTACAACTGAATTATCCTTACCCTA
>CAIGRK010206178.1:0-30111 GCA_903798315.1 Fraxinus greggii
CCGTTTGTGAAATTAATTCATAGAAATGATCGTTTCCACAACTGTGACGTCAGCATCCCTCATCTTCCACAATTCAAATCTAACTTTTTCATTAACCACGTGATTCCTTACAAGTTGCTCCACTTGCCAATTTCGAAATTCCATGGAAACACCGAAATTCCTAGTGCATGAACCTCCTTTACATTTTTCTATAGCATCACCCCTATATATATGCCCCACTCCACCTTTACCTTCCAAAATTCACAACTTTTTTGCATCTAAATTCCAAGAAAATCAAGATTTTTAAAAACCCATAATTGATATTGTGCAAAAAATCATGTACAACCCAGTTTTGAGTGAGTTAACGCCGATGAAATTTCCGGTGGAGTTTCAGCCGGTGTATTGCCGGAGCTCGAGCTTCAGCAATCTCATGCCGTGTTTAACAGAAACATGGGGTGGCTTGCCGTTAAAGGTTGATGACTCTGAAGACATGGTTATTTATGGGCTGTTGCGCGACGCCGTTAATGATGGATGGACGCCGTTTAACGAAATTAAGTCGGAGCCTAGGTTTGAGGTTGGGGAGGAGATGAGCGTAGCTGAAGTGAGGTCGGAATACGTGGCCAAAGTTGCGCCAGAGGAGGCGCGGCCAAAGGGGAAGCATTATAGGGGTGTGAGGCAAAGACCGTGGGGGAAGTTCGCGGCGGAAATAAGGGACCCAGCCAAAAACGGGGCGAGAGTGTGGCTTGGAACATANAAAGGTTGATGACTCTGAAGACATGGTTATTTATGGGCTGTTGCGCGACGCCGTTAATGATGGATGGACGCCGTTTAACGAAATTAAGTCGGAGCCTAGGTTTGAGGTTGGGGAGGAGATGAGCGTAGCTGAAGTGAGGTCGGAATACGTGGCCAAAGTTGCGCCAGAGGAGGCGCGGCCAAAGGGGAAGCATTATAGGGGTGTGAGGCAAAGACCGTGGGGGAAGTTCGCGGCGGAAATAAGGGACCCAGCCAAAAACGGGGCGAGAGTGTGGCTTGGAACATATGAGACGGCTGAGGAAGCGGCTTTGGCTTATGATAGAGCAGCTTATAGGATGCGTGGCTCGAAGGCCTTGTTGAATTTTCCACACAAAGCCGGCTCAAATGAGCCGGATCCTATTAAAGTGACAGCTAAGCGGCGTTCAACCGAGCACGCTTCTTCTTCAGTTTCGACAATATCATCGGTTTCGGAGAGTGGCTCGCCCAAGCGGAGGAAGAAAGGAGTGTCGGTTGAGCTAACCGAATCAGAAGTCGAGAGCAGAACCAATTTGTAAATGCCACTTGGCAGATAATCTTTTACCGCTTGTTTGGGTAATTAATAAAATCAGATTTTTAATAGATTTTGACAAAATATGTAATGAAAAAATTGTGTGTTCATGAAATATTTGTTTAAAATTAATTATTAATTTTGATTTGAAATTTTAATTCCAAATCAAACGGGACTTAGTTAGGGTAGAGATATGGCTTGTTTGGTTGTAACACGTGAATTGTGCACATATTGAGCTGGAAATTTGAGTAACTTTGGGTGTGTTTGAGTTATATTATTTTGGAAGAATGTATTCTGAAATAGTAGATTGATAGAGAATGTGTGGTTGAAAAAAAGAAAAGTTATTTATAGACTTTTCAAGATTAATTTCTAATTCTTGTAATTGGAAAAAATAAAAATGGAAGTCTGATTATGCATAAACTTACTCACAATGCCAGAGGACAATCAATCAATTTAAAATTGTTAAGTGTAGTGAGTTGTACAATTTGACAATCACAAACATCGAAAAATAAATTATTTTAAAATAAAGGGCACATTTCTTTTTTGAACAAAATGGGTTATTAAAATAAAGGATATATTAAAATAATATAAGAAAAATTGCGCCATTAATGTCCAACCTATCTAAAATGAAAATAAGACGAAAAGAAAAGGCGAGATTGGACATAATTAAGTTGAGATTTTTCTTCTTCTTTTTTTATTTCTATTTATTTTCCCTCTTTTTTAAAAAAATAATTCATTGAAATGGACATAAACCTTACGAAGAAATGACGATACGAACCTACAAGGTTGAGAATGACACTGTGAAAAAACATTTAATTGAAGATAAGTTAACTAATATCCCGTTTGACCCCATTAAAATCAAATTTCTCATTTTTTAACGATACATTGAATATTATAAAATTACAAAGTGCAAAAAATATTTGTCAGACAATCAATTCTTACAAAAACGCTGAAACCCAAAATGTCCGAATCATCCTCATTTTTTAAAATCAATTTTCAAAAATAACCCTCCCATTCCTTAACTTTAAAATAATCTCCCACCATTTAGTTGAAGAGTAAATTGGGAATGTTTATTTTTCAAAACTCCCTAAAGTCAACATTGATTGTGTTTTTCGTAGAATAACCGACAATGGCCCCACGTGTGCAAATCTCATTTTAATGGGTCTCAAACAAACGCTAGATTCTTAGCTTAAGGAATTAATATTGTATATTTCACAAAATATCTTAAGGCGATAGAAAGTGAAATAATTAATCACGTGATCCTGTAATATCTTTATCATCCAGCATTTCAAGATTATGTCACGGAGTATTTATGAATATTATGTCGTCAAAGATTGTGTTTTGAATTTTCTACTTCAATCTATTCAAGGTTATGCGATTGATAGGTATTGTTGAAAGAAATGAAATCTTCCGTAATTTTTGAGAGACCCTTTCATTTTTAGTTAATTACATTATAATTCTAATTGAATAATTATTCAAAATAGTACAAGTAAGTTCATTTTCTGTATAATTCATAAATAGAAGAGTGATATAACTATTCGCAATCTTCAATATTTTTTTCTTAATTATATATTTTCTAATGAACATGGCCTACGAGGGCATTAATGGACTTCGGTCAAGTGGCAAGAGTTGAGGTACCCTCGACAGGTGCTGGCTCTAAATGAGACTTAAAACACAGTTCAAAGACCTAGTAAGGTTTTACTCTTACCTCTTACACAAGTTTTGATCTTAATCATTCTTTCCTCGATAACTATTACTTTACCGACGTTGATTATTAAAGAGGAGGCAATTATTTCTTTATGAAACTTTCCTTACAATTTTTCTGTCTTATTTCATCATACAACAACAAAGCCATGCAAATACACACCCTAACACTACAAATTATACAACATAGGCTCGATAAATTGGACCGAACTAGGAAGGTGCCCACCAAAGTGAAATAGAGGTCACCAACATGGGTCATGAGCCTCCTTTAACGTCCATACATTAAGTAGCATGATATTCGCCAAAAAAAGAGTCACAATCTGATATTACATACATGTATATCATTTAAATATTATTTTCAACACATATCAAATAATTTTTAATTTTATTCTCATTCGTCAAGTGATGATTTGTTTCGAAGTTTAGTTTTGGCCTTTAGCCCATCAAAAAACTGCTAAACAATTGAAATACAAAGAAAAAACGACCTTCTTCTCTCAAGCAATGGAACATTATAAAAAAAAAAAAAACATTATAATGGTTTATTTCCAATGTAGGTAAGTTTTAATCCATAATCTCGTTTTTAGTATCATGTTAAGAAAAAATTTAACCTCAGCCAACAAAAAACAATATTTAGGGAGAAAAAAAAACATAGAATCCCATACAAATTTAAGCATAACACACTTAAAAATCGATTTTTCAACAATTTTATATCCCCCGAAATTGATAATATAACAATGGAATGGCAATAAGAACTTTAACACACAACAGGAATGTAAAGAAATTTTTGGAACACAAAATATAATCTTAGCGACACTTAGAAATCAACAGAATCCTAGACTCCTAGTATCCATTTACAAGCTTATTGAAAGCACAGTTTTTCAGGATTTCACCTTTCTCCAATTACTTTTTTTTTTCCTTTTTTTTTTTTCTAAAATTCATTTCCGATCACACGTTTTCACATTAAAATATTTTGTACGTAAATTCAAAATTCTTTCCTACTTTTTAACAATACTTTCTCTAGAAAATAATTATTTCAAAGCTCATTTTCCACCGTTGGTGGCAGTAAATGGGAAAATTATCTCAAACCCTACATCTAAAATTTCAACTAAAAAAAAAAAAAGATATTAATAATTTTCCTTCTATAATGAGGTCTTAATTGTCTTTTAATTGTATATAATATACATATTTATGTAATATGTATAAAAAAAACATATATATACCAATGTATTATCATCCCTAACCACATTCCACTCGAGGAAATGGTGGTAGATACCGGCCACTTTTTCACAATGGCATTTGACCAAATTTAAGTAAAAAAATAAAAAATTTAAAGAAATGACTACTCATTTAACTTCCATTTTGAACGTTAAGAATTTGAAAATCTTATCATTTCTTGTTCTTCAATATTTATTCATATCCATCTCTATCCCCATCGCCATTCTTCAAAGTTCTTTCATCTATCTTCATCTCCATATTCAAGGTTTCTTCCTTTTTTGTTTATAATATTGATGGATAATGTGTTTTTAGTTTTATTAATCAAAGATTTAAACAAAAAAACATTTTATTATGTTGAAGAAATCCAAATTAGTGAAGAAATCATAACATATCTGTTATATGATAACGAGGTCTTGGAGGTTCGAACAGCCTGGGTCTGGGGTCCGGGGTGGTTTGGGTGATTCGAGGGGGCCCAGGTGGTCTGGGGAGAGAAATCCCGCTTTTTAAGTTTGAAATGAAGTGCATGTTTATCTTTTAATGTTAGAATGACAATTGTGGTAAATAATTAGTAAGTTAAACCTATATGTTGAATATGGTGTTTGACGTGATCATTTCAAAAATAAGCCCATTCCACCCGCATGTACCCACTTTCACCAAATATCTTTGTTGTCTCTCTCTCTCCCTCTCTCCCTCTCACTCTCCCCCATCGATCTCCACTTCACTATCAGATTCTTCTCCTCCGACATTTCCGTGGTCAGATCTCTTTCCCACACCATCTCCAATGATTCGGTAACTTAGAGTCAAGGGAGTCCTCTAACTGGTAAGTGGAGGCTTTGAAGTTGGAGTTGCAGGAAAGTTGATACATTGAATCGTCATCTGGATCTGTTGTGTTTAAATGTTCTAGAAAAAGGAGTGGAAGTTGAAGACTGAAAATTTACAGAGTGAGGATTCATAGGCAATTACCAAATTGGAAGATTATAATGTTTAATTTTATCTGCCGGTGAGCTTTTCTATTTCATTCATCATTGCCTCCATCAATACCAATAGCGTCTACTTCAATAGAACTGGAGATTTGTTGGTGAGCCTTTTCAATTCGTTCGTTGGCCAGATTTTTGGTGGCGGTTGATTCGGTTTGTGGAGGTGGGTTTGTGGCACGGTGGTGTTTAGATTGAGATGTAATCAAGTCAATGTTAATTGTGATAGTGACCCTCTTCGATTAAGTTTGTGTTAATTGTGATTAAGTCTGTCTTTATCGTAGCTACACATGACTAGATCTGTCTTGACTGTAACTATATATGACCAAATTAACAATGACTTAGTCACGTACTATCATAATTAAGATAGACCTAATCACAAGAAGTTACAATAAAGATAAACTTGGTCACAAATAACACGTGTAGTTACAAACAATAATAGCTTATATAAATATTGTCGCAAACAATAACATCTTACACAGTAACATGTCTAGTCACAAAACAATAATAGCTTACATAAATATGGTTACAATACTCACTGTTAAACAGAACATGGTCAAATACATCACAAGACACATAATCACTAGGTCACAATCATGCTGAGATTTTATGAAATACAAAATTCTATTTAGAACTTTTGAATTTTTATGTTACAAGATGAATTCAACATTTCAGATCAACAGTAAATCTTATTTGAATAATCTTCCAATTCAATTTATCCAATAATACACCTTTTGTAAACAAAATGAAAGAAGAATGACTATATCATCGCTTCACAATGAAATATAGAGAACTCTAGTCACCGGATTGAAATGTTTAGACAAATGAATCATAAAATTGACGATTACATTTCGACTTACTCAGTTTAAATATGCTCTTGAAGAAGCATACTCATCAAATTATGGCAAATTTTATCGATAATTTTGAAATGATTTTGGATGTAACGGAGATGTAAATACACCGAACCCATCTACAGTGGTACAAACCAACGCCATTATTTTCTTGTTTTACCGTCTTATCTTTAAAAATTCGTTCACAATCAATCTTGAAATTGTTAAATTTATGAAAAACAACTTTTGTTTCATACTTTCGACTGAGAATTGGACAATCATACGGTATAGGATCTGTGAACGAGGGTTCGATGAATTGACCATGTAGGCAAGGTGACGTGGAGTGGTCATTTTTGAAGCCTCGAGGTGTAACAAACCTGATAGATTCATAATTATGGTGATGAAGCCGTCTTTTCATATCAAGATCCTACTAGCAGCTCCACAAGAACACGATGTATCAAGCAGCACCAAATCGTTCTTATCGAAATCTTGGCCTCGCTTCAAACTCAGTCATTGTTTGGCCTCATTTTGGAGAATTTATAAATTTTGAAATAGTAATCGAGGAGAGAATTTGTTATTGAAAAATAATGAAAATTTTTAGATTTATGTGTAATATTATTTTATTTAAATAATGTGTCGTGAAAAATTTAAAAAAATTTATTGGGCAGAACAAGGACTTAATCTCTCTACCCAACCACTTTCAGATATAACAAAAAAGAAAAAAAAAGAAAAAGAAAAGAAAAGAAATATACGTGTCTGAAAATATACATGCAACCCTTGCATGTTAGGACACCCGATCCCACCCTTCAACACGTACCCCTCTTTTTCTCCTATATAATCACCCACCGAAATCGCAAAACTGCATTCATTTCATATAGCTTCTTTAATATTTTGAAATTCAAGGGAGTTTGCAAATGGCTGAGCAGTATCAGCAACAACATTATGGGCAACAGCAGAAGGGTCAGCAGCAGCAACAGAAGCAGCCGGTGTCACACCAGGTGGTGAAGGCGGCGACAGGAGCCACGGCCGGCGGTTCCCTCCTGGTTCTCTCCAGTTTGATCCTTGCCGGGACTGTGATAGCTCTCAGTCTGGTCACTCCCTTGCTGGTCATTTTCAGCCCAGTTCTGGTGCCTGCTGCAATAACAATTTTCATGCTGGGTTCAGGTTTTTTGGCCTCGGGAGGCTTCACAGTGGCGGGCGTAGGCGTTTTATCGTGGATTTACAAGATGGTGACCGGAAAACGACCACCTGCCGCTGATCAGCTAGCGGCTAAGGCGCAGGAGATGAAGGGCAAGGGGGAGCAGTTTGGGCACGAACGTACCTCCGGTTCTCAAGCTTCTTAAGCTCTCTGTTTCTGTGTGTGTCCATTTTCATGGAGTTGTTCTGCAGCTATGTTTGATTTGGAGTTGTTCGTCAAATTTGAGAGACAAAGTTGCATTAATGGAGAAGTGATTGTCTCTCTCTCTCTCTCTCTCTGTATGGATTTCTTGAAACTTTGTTATCAAGTATTTGGGTTCCCCTATTATATACTGATTCCATTAATTAATAGCCTTACTTAAACAATAAATTTCAACTCAATTACACACAGTAATTTCTAATTAGCATGTGCCATTTTTCAATCTTAATCAGATAAGCCTTAAAAATTATGAGCCTATACACAGGAATATCAAAAATTAGAATTACTAAACATTTTTCATTTTTTAAACTAGAAATAAAGAATAGATGTTTACCTTTGTAAAAGCATGACACTGCTTCTTAATCCTTGAGGCAACCAAATTATTTTCCTTTGGTTTTCAAAGTCTTGAGGATTTTAAAGTATTGTATTTTTCAAAAATTAAAATTAAATTAAATTAAAAATAAATAAAAAATTAAAAAGTCCAGATGGGCGATGAACATAAAAGATCAAAAGGGCAAAAAGTTACCTGCGAAGGTTACGTTTTTCGGGATGTGATGCGTGGCGGCTGCACGGTGTTGCGGCGAGGCAAATTCGTAAGCCAGTTCATAAGGTTCTTCAGGATTGAACTTCAGTAAGTGAATGCCTGGTTTGCATCAGATTTCAGAATTAGTTTGGAAGTAATAAATATTAGTTGACAAAAAGAATTATAAAACTGAAAAGTAAAAAATCATAAATAAAAATAATTTTAATTAAATTGAATATAGAATTATATCTAATTCGTTTGCTATCTTTCTATTATTATTTAACAAGATTGGGAAGTTGATTGTGTATTTTTCTTCTCACAATGAGCGTGAAAATATCTTTGTTTTGAAAAACAAACTGTTAGTTTGACTGGAAAAATAAAAAAAACTCACAGAAAATCGATTGAGATTAAAATTGTAATAGTAAAAATCAGATGAAATCAGTCCATTAGATGGTCAAATTAGCAATCGGTCGACCCTAGTTCCATTTTTTCCAAAGTTCTGCAGAATTAAAAAAAGATCAAAGAGCTGCTGCTTCTTCAAGCAGGGGTTGGGCTTCCGAATTGAATTTGCTCGTCTAAATCTGAAACCCGATTTTAAAGTTATGAGTGTTTGCACAGATCTTTCTTATTTATTCTCCAATTTATGTATAATTTTCTCTTCCTCAGTATCATTCCCTTTCAGTTCAGAAAAACTCGGCCCCGAGTGGCCATCAGGACACAAGGGGTTGACATAATATATGGGTTAAGGGTCGTGACAAACTCTCCACCTTAGTAGTGAACTCTTTAAAGAAAAAGTGGGAAACCATACCCTAGTGTTTGAGCTTCTGATTCATGAAATGGCCTCCTCTGCCCATTCATCAGCCATAATTCTTGTGAAAGCTAAATATCTCAACCAAACAGGCCCAACAGTCCCAAGAATCAAAGGGCTCACATTTAACTTGTCAACTAAATCCTAGCTCGGCAATTGGATCATAATCTGAAGCCCCTTCCTGTATCTCATCCTAATCTCAGTATAACAATCATCATAACTCAAATTCTTTTGACTCGATCCAAAATCACTCGGCCCAGTAGGTACAATCACCATCATAATCATCAATATTCTCCTCTGGGATTTCATAATGGTGCAAATGCTGAGCCTGAGTGAGTCTCACCTGAGATATGTGTTCCGCTGCAATTGGACGGATACGCCGGCGAATGGCAGAGTAGTTTAGTTTTTGGATTTAATATATAGCATTTAATAGTTTTCTTCGTTGTCTTTGTATTAGAGGTATGGTTTATGTCCTCTCCTTATTTACTTGCACGTCAA
The DNA here is from genome assembly GCA_903798315.1 of Fraxinus greggii. Lineage (NCBI taxonomy): Eukaryota > Viridiplantae > Streptophyta > Magnoliopsida > Lamiales > Oleaceae > Fraxinus > Fraxinus greggii. The sequence continues at coordinate 9,228 of CAIGRK010206178.1, forward strand.
CACTTGCACGTCTTCTTATATGAAAAGAGAGAGACTATGTTACCCTATGGAAAGTTCACCTTATTTACTACTCTAGAAACCTAAATTCAGAACAGAAGATCTACTGACCAATGCATGAATAGTTCTTCTCTGGCCAAGTATTTTCCTTCTCAATTGAAGTAAAGAAATTAACATGCTAAAATAGCAACTGGCTCACAGAATAGCTGACAAATTTGAGTAGGCATAACGGATTAAATTAATGTGATATCTTAACCTAACAGTCAAATCAGGAATGAAGTTAAACCGTAAAGCAAAAAAGCTCGATAAGTTTATATAGCGATTCTCAATGTATGTAACTTAAGTAACATGTATGCTCTTCTCTCATTCACAACTTGTGACTAAAATAATAAGCATGTACTAACGATTAATGCACCATCTTGCTGGGATGGTCAATTCACATACTCAACATGGTCAGTTCCATCCTTTTTTCTTGATGTTGATAGCCATTATAAGGATCAGTTCACCCCCTTTCCCGAGTTCAGGGTCAATTCCACTATTGATAGAGATTTGGATTCAGAAAGGTTAACCTCCAGAGAAGAATCTGAATAGAGGATTGGACGCAGATCCAGCCCCGACAGAAAAAGCGGTCTCTCACTTCATCTCAAGTACTGTAACACAAATAAGATTCATTCAATTGCATGAAGAAGAATAACACATCAAATTACTTGTTCTCAACATAGTTTTGCATGATCTGTTTTCTGGCATGCATAGAATCTGGTGCACATATTGAGGCAACTATGAAACTGGATAGAGGACATACTAAGGAAGATAAGTATTGGGACTCATGTAAACCTGCATGACTAGACCAACATATGACCCGTTTTCGAACCTGTTTGTGTGTCTAAATACAGAAATCAAGCAAGTCATTCATGTCTCATACCAAACATCAAAAGTTATGTTGAGAGAAATTCCACTCAGTAATAGTGAAATTGAAAGATAGGATACAGTTTCGCCATCATACTTCAGCAGCAATATCAAAAGATTTTCTCTCTTTTTTTTTTTTCCCAATCAATCAGAAGTTTGCAAGATTCCTAGTTAATCTTAAATTACCAAAACGACTAAGCTAATAATAAAACAAGTTCTCAAGTAAGAGGAAAGGTATACCCGACTTGGATACAAAATTGCATACAATGAGTCAACTAGCAGTGCTCGATGGAACATGAACAATGCCATGAAAAGCTCTATTTTTGCTGACAAACAGTACCACGAATTATTACTTTTAACTAGCATCCGATCAAAGGATCAAGTAAGCTGAGATACCAATTGATGTGTAATAGGAAAGAGGAAGACATTTAGAGAAGGTTAGCTGGTGATCAACAATCAATTTGTAAGAAAATAGCGATATGTACATAAAAAAGAGCGCAAGAATGAAAATGGCTTCCAAAGAAATAAATGAACAATATTTACGTATTCGACTGTGAAAATGGCATAGAATCATCTCCAGTATTTTTCACAACCTCATGGCAGCAATAGTCACAAAAGTCATTAGAATTTTGTTTCAGATGCATGGAATGATCAATTCGCTTTTCCAGCCATTTCAGTCTCCTCTCAAAACTCAAGACTCCATTATGCATCGTCCTAATATCAACCTGAGCAACCTTTGCACATGACCGAAGCAAGATATAATAATCTGCGTGTACAGCATATATGTAGGCACCTCCTTTCTTTTTCCTGACATAGTGCACATAGCCTTTATTCTTGATGTTAACTCTTGGTGGAATATAACAAAATCTATTCTCTTCCATATCGGACTTCAAATGTCTTATTGATCTATCTTTATAGGACTCCATTGAAGGTCGAACTCTGTGCGCTGGATCTTGATCACTGTAAGAAAATTTATCCCGAACCACGCTATATAGCAAGTCATTATGTAGATTATGTGGTGTACTACCCTTTTGAGACGACTCACACAATATAGGATCGTCCCAAACTCTTTTAATATCATCATCTCTATTGACGTTGAAATTCTTTGATCTCTTGTTGGGCAAACCACTGACTTTTACGTTGTCCGAAGTTCCAGCATCCTAATAACATCAATTTTTAAACCGTTCATGTATAATATCATCTCTAAGCATGAAATATTCACCTCAGACGAGAATGCAAATGGTTCAGTTATCAATTAAATAATAGTGAAGCGCTTAAAATTTGATTTCAACTAAGGGTTCATTTATGCATACATATATCCTGAAAAAGACTGAATGTCTGAAATTTGAAATATTTAAAAAATATGTAGATCAAAAAGAAGAAAAATTTTAATTATGTTTCCAATATTCACAAAAAGTAATAATTTGTTCTAAAATCACTTCCATAGCATTGGATGAAACTAAACTTATGCTCAAAGTATCATCCTGAATCAAAGAGGGAGGGGAGATGAAGTGATGTTGGAGGATTAAATAATTTGGATACCTTCGAATTGTGATAGAAGTCCCATAACTCCTCTATCAACTTCTCTTCTTCATGATCCTCAAACGATGGTCGTGATCCCGAAAAAACCACATCCTTACAATACTGAAGATATGAAGGCAAGTCTCGGGAATACTCTGTAAAATAGGCAAAGAAGTTAGCATAACTATCTGCCAAGTCCATATTAAAGAAACTAAAGACAAAAATACTTTATCTAAATGATTATTCATAATCATTACCGTATACATCACCCAGCTCATTGTATTTTGCTTCAAGAATCTTTAAAAGCTCTACAACACCCAATCTAGCATCCCAAACATCTGGTTTAACGTCATCAGGCACTAAACCATTTAATAACAAGTCCTTAGTATCATCAGTTAAATTACTAGAGCACTGATGTTTGTTATCTCCCTTTCTTCTGCACTGAGATAACGAAAACATGGAACTAGACAAACTTGATTCCCATATTCCATAACCGTTAATATCGAAAAGAATTCTTATTGCTACAATGAGTATCGACATCACACAAACTCGCGTGGGTAACCCGAACTCGTTAGCTGACAAATACAATTCGGGAGGCATAGACCATTCAGAAGTGTGGCATGCCACAGAAAGTATTTTGCTGGTAGGAAGAGATAATTGCCTGAAATAACGAGAAGCTATAGCATAAAAGTTCACCGGAGGCAAATCCAATTGAATTTTGTGGGCAATATCAGCTGCCATTGATTCCAATTTCTGTGGTGAAACAACATGGATGGGTCTGAACATACGACTGATACTGATAGGACAAGCCTTGGAATGAGATCCAAGCTGTTTCTTAATTTCAACATAAGCGGCAAAATACGGAAGCTTTCCTTCAATAGCCCACTTTAAAATATCTGTGGGCAAAATTGCCTCTCTGGCCACATGACAAACTAGAAAAGAGATGGCTAAAGAATAAGATAATGGGATTGTACTGCTCAGAGATCTATACCATATCATTACTGCACGCTGGCCCACTAGATTAACTGGTTCTGCACCAGGCTTAGAACTAAGCTCAAATACGTCGCCTTCCCCTGGAATGCAAAAGTGAATGAGGCCAAAAGATGAGCACCAGAAAGAAGAATTGTAGAACTTAATTTTTAAATTTTCATTTCTAAGTGTTGAATAATATGTTAACTAGAACTGTCAATATGTACATATTTATTTAAGGATTATCCATAAGGACAGGCTCGTTGTTTCTATCCATAACAAACTAATATATAAGCATTGTGGAAAATATTTCTAACCAGAGATTAACCATAGAGTACAATTGAAGCACTAACATATAATTATATTTACAAGGAGGTGCTCAATTTCATCACTATTGGTGAATGCCGTATAAAAGGAAAAACAAAAAACAATCTCTCTCAACCAGAGTTGATCTTCGAGGCAAAATGAGATGCATTTTGAAACTTGAACAGTTAGATATTCCTTATGTTCGCATTCAAATTTCATTTAGAGCTCTTGCTTAAATCCTTATCTAGCTCTAGCTTTCTTTTTAATGGAGATAGCATCTTCACAAGGATCTCTATTCTCCTCCTCTTGTACTTCAAGAGGCTTTATGTCCCTCTCACAGGTACTTTGGTTGATACAATAAATGGGTTAAGGGTCGTGCCAAACTCACCACATGAGAAGTGAACTCTACAGAAAATAGTGGGAAACGATACCTTGTGTTTGAGCTTCTGATTCATGAATGGCCTCATCTGCCCATTCATCAGCCATAATCCTTGTGAAAGCTAAATATCTCAACCAAATAGGCCCAACAATCCCAACAATCAAAGGGCTCACATTAAACTTCTCAACTAAAGCCTGGCATTGCAATTGGATGATAATCTGAAACCCCTTCATGTATCTCATCCTAATCTCAGTATAATAATCATTATAACTCAAATTCTTTTGGCTAGATCCAAAATCACTCGGCCCAGTAGGTCCAATCCCATCACCATCATAATCATCAATATTCTCCTCTGGGATTTCATAATGTTCCAAATGCTGAGACTGAGTGAGTCTTACCAGTGGGATTTCATGATGTTCCCCTGCAATTGGACGGATACGCCGGTGAATGGCAGAGTAGTTTTCAAAGAGATCCTCCTCGTCAACACCGGTGGCAACGATGTCATCAGCTTGGGACCCGCAGTGCACACAGTAAAAGTAGCCATCATCACTGTTGTTGAAACCAATAGCGCCACATACATGGCATATCCGCTCCAACTTTCCTGGCATTATATCTACAGACATTAATTTCTAATTAGTATGTCCCATTTTTCAATCCTAACTAAATAAGCCCTAAAAATTATGAGCCTATACGCAGGAATATTAAAAGGTAGAATTACTAAACAATTTTTTCCCCTTTTTAGACATGTAAGAAAAGGGATAAAGAATAGGATTTTTATCTTGATAAAAGCATGAAACAGTCAGACCAGAGAAGGTTCGCAGACTGGTGGCGGAGAAGATCTATGTTGACTCAGAAGTTGTGTCGGTGACCCGATTGGAGGTTTCAGGCGTCCTCAGATGCGGTGGTGGATGAGGAACTCTATATTGGAACCGTATAAATCTGGTGCTGAAGCCGTACTTTGTGTTATGTGAATGAGCAGCCTGAATTTGGATTTGGCGGCGTTTGCGGTTTAGAGGCGTTGCGTGGCTGTGCTGTTGCAGTCGTGTTATTTTCTTTAATTATTAAAATTATGCCACGTGCAGATATTGTTTGGGAATTAAAATAATATTTTTAGTAGATTTTATGTAATTAAAATTAATTATTTACAAATTTTAATCAATATCAAATTGGATCTATGTAAGATAATTACTGTTAATTGTGTATCAGTTTATGGAAAATGCTCCTTGTACTATTTACATTATGTTTTACACAGTAATAATGTGTCGAAATGTAAGTGATGAAATTATTTGATTTTGATTCAATTATATCTCGTCACATCTCTATCGATAAATCATTGTAAGTTATTTTGTATATGTATCACAGAGTGTAACTTTATTGTCAAGGGAAAACATAAAAAATTAAGCCTATGTTTCAGTCACATTAAAATTTTCATTATCATTTTTCTACTCATTTTTAACTATATAATGTTTAATAAAATAATATTTTTCATCACATCAATAATTTTTCCTTTTTTTTCAACCACTCATTTTCTATCAATCCACTATTCTAAAATACATTCTTTCAAAATAATGTGACTCAAACACACTCCATTGAAACTTTTGGGCTGCAGGTGTCAAATGATAGTCCCATCTCCCACAAGCACACCAAAATCTTCAACAGCGAAAATATGACCGTGGCCCATAAACTATTATGGAGATAATCCAATGGCCCTAATATTTGGGCTCTGGGCCACTATTATGGATTGAGATTTGCTGCCTAAAATTTGCTATCCGCCTAATAAATGGTAGGCACATTATTTTAAATTAGTATATTCAACTTTTCTCTCACAACCACTTGTGTTTAAAATTAGGTGTCATTTAAATATAAAATGATGTATCAATCATTCATTGGTGGACAACAAATTTTGGACAATAAATCTCAACTCCGCTATTACGTTGTACATCCGTACATTTCTTAAAGCGTAATGACATTCATAATCGATGACTATAATAGTCAAAAAAATGATAGGCAATTATATTTTAAATTGGTTACATAATAAGGTCCAACTGTTTATTTGATAGGTCAATTGTATAAAGAAACTTGGAGGGTTGTTAGGTTTCCAGATAATCGACTTTATATTTATTAATCTTTTGTTTCAAGTTAATGTATGGGTTTCCAGATAATCGACTTTATATTTATTAATCTTTTGTTTCAAGTTAATGTATGTTTCAAAATTAGCATTTGAGTCTATTAAGCAAAAATGTTTTATTGCTTTACCCAATAGACAATTACTAAAATTGACATTTATTACAAAAATATCATTTTATATAACTAACAAATTGCATAATTTATAGTGCATTCTACAAATTTTAAGAAAGATATTGAGACAGCACATATACTTCTCATGAAACCTTGCCATACAGTAAATTACACCAATCAAACATATAGAGAGAATCCTATCAGAATAGACAATAATTCTTTTAAATATATTCAGGAATTCTAAATGAGATTCAACCAAAAACTAAAAACAGAAGATTGATGTATTCTTATCCCAAATCCTATCAGAATAGACAATACTTCTTTTAAATATATTCAAGAATTCTAAATGAGATTCAATCAAAAACTAAAAAAAAGAAGATTGATGTATTCTTATCCCAAAATCGGGACAAATGACGAATGCTATTTTTAAACTGCGGACCTAGCTTTCTACCAGCCCCCATTTGGCCCTCGGATCCAACAACTACACGACGATTTCGACAATAAGCTGTTCCAAGAGCAAAAGACTCGAGACGTGTTCTAACTTCTCAAGGATCCACATCTCGGTTTTCAAACTGCTCAAGAATGGTATTACAACTGTTCATGGTGCGCGCATCAAGGAGACCATGATTCCAGAGTTTGATCATGTGTAATCTCCAACACCTACGGAGAACATGAGAACACAATTAAAGAGGACCTCTTCTCGACAAATAATAACACAGAAGTCTCTAAGCCCCGGCATAGAATTCTCTCTTTTATTTTTATTTTTATTTTTTGAACCAGCGGATATATAGAGATTATTCAAACAAGAAGTTCAACAGAAAAATAAATAAACTGATGGCGACCATAAGGTCTTTTCTTTCATTCTCTAAAACTTCTAATTAATAGAAAGGAAAAAATAATAGTGCCAAAACTGAATACACAAATGAATACAGTAAAATTCTTCTTTTTATTTTTACCAAAACTCAAAACTCATTTTGAATTATGTTGCGCGAAAATTGGGTATGGCACGGGATAGCAGCACAATTCTAATGCTATAAGGTTAAAGATAAGTGTACAGGGCCACGACATCAAGCATGATCCAATGCAAGAATCTGGATAATAAAGACGTTACCATAGTAAAGCTGGTGCCCTAACAAGATCCCGTCCATGCAAGTTAGAAAACGCCTCGCATGCCCATGGAATATGACCATCTGCTATCACCCTGCATAAAGACAAATAGTATTTAAACAACAGGAGAAAGCTGTTGACCTTGCTACTAGTCAAGTATGCAATAGTGATAGAAATATAGGTGTCATTATCTTCCTAATTCTCACGCAGACAGACTGGTTTAAAGAACTCGTTGTTCTAACACAACCCTCAAAAAAGAGTTTTTCACACCACGAGACAGTTACAATGTTTAGCAACTACACAATCAATGCCTTGCTAGACGCATCATATATCCCAATGCAAGATGCAAGAATAGTGACCATTTCTTTCTTGACCAATCGTCATCTGGGCTGAATATTAAGGTACAGTATAAGATTATCAAACAGAAAGCTACAGAGGTCATATTTTATACCCAAAACAGGTTTTTGTCTGGACTAGAACCATAGGAGTACTACTAAACAAAATGAAAAGAAGGAAAACAATCCAAAAGTCGTAACCTTTGCTTTCTAACGAATGAATTCCAGAGATGCATCAATTTCTTCTCATCTTCTGAAACATCAACAAAGTCATCGAGCATCTGCAAGTAATGGTGTATTGATCATGAACATAACAAAATCATCAAGCAAAACAAAGAGCCTAACCAAAATAATAATAAATTGAAGTCAAGGAAGACGGGACTACTTTAGTGCCGTGGCATTGCTCTATCAATGACCACTAGAATAGCACCTACTTGTCTAAACAGAGGAGAACAACGTAATAAAAACCAACATGGAACCCACATCCCCATATTGTCAAAAATATGTTTTCCATGTTTAGTTGTGATACCACCATAGCCTACAAGCTCGTACAGCTCATAGAACATGGAACAGCATAGAGAAATCAAGGACATGGTGTAAGCAATCTGAACTTGGCAATCAAAGACCCTTATTTGGTATTTTAGATGTCTGAAGTAAAGATTGCAACTGAAAAAGATTCGACGTCGTATGGGCATGGTGACATGAGATCTCTCGAGCCACTATAAAACCATGAGCCATTCTGCTACAGTTTCAAACAAGATATTTAACTTTCATTATTTCCAGAAGTTTTCAATGTTCAGTTATTTTCTGCATTAAATACTGGTAATTGCTACCTTATACTGAATGGTTTTATTCCTTAACACCTAAGCATCTAATCAAAACAATCATAATTTTGGCAAACTGAAAAAAGTTCATCATGTATATTGATCTATTTGAAGATCAATTGCATTGGACTTTTAGGAAAAGTAGGATTCTTTGCCAAGAACTCCAATCCTTCAAACTAGGTTACAATTTTCAACTACCAAGTTAGCGACTTAGATTGCTTGCTTCAGATCACAAGTTCCTCATCACTCTGTTTCCTTGGACAGAAGAATCCTTGGGTAAATCAATGTACAAATGATACATGAGCATGCTTGGAAGCAAGCTATACGCATTAGGATAATGAATATGATACACAAACATACCCTTTGATCCTCCAAATCAGCAACATCGTCATCAACTTCATCTTCACTGTCACGATCTGATAGGACTTGTTCCATGGCCATAGGCTTAATTTAATTGAAAATTTCCAGTCAGATAAATGGTTTCAAATGTAACAGCATTAGTGCTGTACATAAAAAAAATTATTTTGCCACTACACAATTACATAGTAAAATGCCAAGCCCAAACCTCAAATAACATATTATTAACACAAGCACGAAACGTTGCCAAAAAAAAAAAAAACTCACCAAATACAGCGTTTTCCAACTTCCAATATGTTGGTGCATGTATACATTTATGTAGTGTACGTAGGAAAGCATGCATATTAGACTCATTAGTCATGTGTGTATGGACAGACATCAAAGAGAGCAGGACCAGAAAGAAGAGGTATTTCTAAATATCCTTCAGAAAATTGGGCCCCATGTAGTGATGCAAGGCATTAGATACCCCCAAACTCTCGCAATGAAGAGTACGGAGAATGGACGACTGCAAGTAATAGCTTTATATGAATTACTTGAACTGTTTATTTGCCCAGTTGTAATTCAAGTGTCAAGGAACACAAGCAAATTATAAAGAGTAGCACAGAGAATTAGAAAAAGGTAAAGTAGATATCATATAAATAGATTTGAAAATTCTAAACCACAGTCACAAGAAACACATAATCTGAACATAGTTCAACGCAAGCAAAACATAGCATTCGATACAGCCGTAAACATTAGGATTTTTCATGATCTTTTATATGATCAATGTGTTCCTGCAAGTATCACATTTGTCTCATATCATTTGACATGCTTTCCATTTTTAATGTCTCATCAGAAGCGTCACCGCCAAAAAGGAAACACCTTAAGATTGGAGTCCCAAATTGCTCATTTCAAGTCAGCAACAAAAAGGTGAAAGAAAAACAATTCCACATTTAAATTTTTTCCAAAAGATGTAGCTGAAAGTGGAAGATGAATTTGAATTTTGAAAATGAGATGGCAAGATGTCAGCCATAAAGGTGACATTTCTTAATCTTCTACGTCAAAAAGGCGATGACAAATAACTCGACATGGATGTTTTAGTGGAATCCACTAGCGAGTGGTACTTGTAGTATTCTTTGTAGTATTCTTTGCATGTAGGTTAGTCCTAGATGGTAATCTCCAAATGTTAAATAGTACTAAATGGTAAATCACAGAATGGGGATCAAGCTTTTCTGAGTCCAGCAACTTTATCTCTGTCGATAACTATATAGTGTTGAATTACTAGAAGTCTAAAATAGAAACTTTTTCTGAGTTTTGAGTTCTGAGTTTGATTATTTTACTTCATCGAAAAATCAATAGATACTGCGAGGGAATGAATACATTCAGGCATGGAGATTAAAAGAGTGCCATGTGCAAAACAAATAAGAACAAATTCTTACCTGAGCTCTGTGAGAGTGAAAGAACTGCCGCTTCTGCAAGAGTGCACGGCTGGGGAAAAAGTAAAATTCCACATCAAAAAATTGGCTCATACCAAAAGCCTTATGCTCTACAGATCACATGATTCACATTAACAGATTATATAAAGGTTGATATAAGGATGCCTGAAATCTGAAATTCATTATCTTCCCTCTATTTGGTTTGAACTCGAAGTTGTTTGCTGCAAGCATGACACATTTTGAACCTCCTCACCAGATCCTTTTAAAGGTTTTTTTAAGTATAATTAAAATGATCTTCAACTTCAACTTAACAATATCAACTCTAAACATAAAAAATGTAACTGCAACCTCTCAAAATATATACATAGGTGAGAACTATTCAACTGAGCATTGAAGTGTATACCAAAATCTGGCTCACAAGTAAAACCCTTTTACTTGAGCAAATGAAACTATAATTTAAATCTGCATACCACGATTACCTCAGATTTAAATTTATGTGTTTAGATTTACAAAATAAAGAAATTAAGAGGTCAGAGTTGTTTTAAGGAAAAAAGAAGCTCCTCCAAGAACTTTATAAAAATAATTAAGACTTTTACATAAATATTTTAATTAATACTTCAGCAGAAAACTTACTTTCTGGGGTCAGAGCGTTCGCCTGATAACTTCCTCGTCTTGGCAAACTGTAGTATAGCAGGAGGTGTGAGGCTGCTTCCAGGTAACGATGATTGGAGACCTTCAGGGTCTGTGTATGACTGAGCTATCAAAGTTGATACTTTGAGACTGGATGCATCATGTTCCAAGCTCTCTGTAATACCAATTTAGATAAAGATGTACCTTTCCCATGAAATATAAATCTAACTACCATACATATTGTCCAATATGCTTAGGTTAATTGTCCTTGGACAAGGACAACTCTCGGCAAAAAAGGCAGGCATGAAAGAATTTTCTTGTGTCTAATAATTTGACTTCATTTTTCATTCTAGAATAGAGGGGAAGAATTCATTTCCCAGCAGAGAAAAGAAAGAGTAACCACTACATACTTTCCATCCCAAAAAGTAGTGATTTAAAAATATGACTTTGTCACGTCTCATAATTTTTGTATTGGTATTCAACGATCTTCCAAATGCTATTGTAAAGAGCATGGAACTGGATGAAAAATCAGTTGGGACTAGGAAGCTTTCTGTTTCTGAAAATGAAATATGTAGCTCCAATATGCAAAAGCCTATCAATACAAAAGTGTATCCATAATTCAACTCCACGGCAAGTTCTCTATGGTGACAGGAACATCATGATTGATAAATAACTAAGTGTGAAAGGAAAGTAAGACAAAAATAACATTTAACAACTCAAGAAAGAAAGGAAGGGAAGGAGACCAGAAAGATTCCAATGATAAGTATTGTCTATAAAGGAAGTATACCGTCAGTTTTGTCTTGAAGCTGATTGATTGATTCCGGCAATTCTGAATCCAAGACTAAGGGATGCACATGCTTCGAACTTTGAACTAGGCACTTCAATTTAGTACGTCTTAGTGGCTTAGAACTGTATCACACCCAAATCATTTCATTACATTTGACACTGACAAGTGTAAAGATCCTATACTTCTAAAACTAAACTAGAGAATAATGTCGTACCAAAAGAAAAATATTTGTTGCTGAGGATCAACACCAGCTGCAACTATCTGCACATCATATTGGTGGCAAAGGAAGTTCAGTTACATATATATATAAGTGCATTCAAGTTATGCCATTTGACAACATTTATATAAATTCATTAGATCTGGATCTTCCAAGTCCCACTACATAACAATCAGAATGCTCCAGATTCTAAATGTCATCAATGTCACCATGTAAATTGGGCCAGTGAAATAACTAGCACCCACCACCCACAGGTCAATTAAACTATCAGTGTACTCACATTAACCACAAAGCCATGCAGGAAAATTAGGCAGCTGATTGACAGCATATTTTTGTTCTACCAATCAAACAAGATTCCAAGTGTAACCAAGAACTCTCAGGCTTCAGATGTTTTTACCAGTGTAGTTTAGCTGGTATGTTTTCTACATCTCTACATACTTCTTCCCCAAATGAACAAGTCATTAACGAGCATAACAAATCACACTCTCCAGAAACTTTTCAAGAAAAAAACCGTTCTAACCTCAGGTCTCCATATGTCAGTTCTCACAGAAACATTTACAGCTTGAAATTCTTCAGTTACCTATACAATGAATGGGGTTAAGGTTTCCATCAAATGACAGAACATAAAATCTGTTGAAAATAGCTGAAGGTAACTAACCCAAAATTCAAAGTTGAAGAGGTCATGAGAGGAGGATAAATGACATCTTAGACCCTGTTAAAGTTAAATAGCAGTAAGCTCATTGTAAGATTATCAACGCTAAAAGAAAGAATTAAATACATCAAAATTGCGACATACCTTAAAGCTTGCACATTTCACCAAACAAAAAGGACATGTAAAGTCCTCTGTCACTGCAAGTAAAAAGTATATATCAAGCTTTTATTACAATACATATGGGCAGAAACATGGGCAAAGGTCACAAAATTTACAAGTACAAAGAAGTATCAGAAGAAACAGGGTTCCAGGTATCAATGTTTCCAAAAAGGCAGACTCGGAGCAACATCTGAAGATTAAGACTATATACAACCTATGAGACACAAAACAATAATTTTTTTATAAAATGGCATTGAAAAGGACAAAGGACACGGGGAAACAGAGAGAAAATGGAGAAATAATATTATATGATTATTAACTCACCATAATGATGAATTTGAAGAGTTATAGTGCCAATTACCACACAGTAACGACAGAGGAAAAAGTTGTCATCGAAACAGGAACGTAATGGCTCAAAAGAACTACAACGTCACAATATGGTCCTAGCCGAATGGTATATACTAAAAGCCCAAGAGATAAAACAGCAGCCATTGGGGACATGTACAATGTAGGTGAAGTGGCTACACATTTTCCAAATCTTTTTTGCCACATTAATAATCTGCGATTAGGATAAGCAAGTGCTTCAAATGATTTTAAAAGTGAAATTCAAGATCAGATAGTTTATAAATTTGGAAGGATCAGGTAGTTAATAAATTTGGAAGATCTAGAACAGTTTATTCTTCCGTGAGCAATCCAGCGTTTATTTAACCAGGGCAGTATTGACAACAAAATGAGATTCAACATTTTGCCTCGTCATTGACCAAGGGGCAGTAAAAGCATTGACACGCAGACCAACAGAAGTGCATATACAAATTCTAGCCTACACAACTGCCGCACATTTTAAACATATGTATTATATCAATTTGAACATACAGTATACAACAATTACTAATTGAGGTTATAGCTATAAAATTCTTCTTATTTCAACAACTTAGAAAGTGTATATCCGTGTATACATGCATTGTAACCTCCGCCTCCATATCCCTCATCCCCTACCCCTATCCACAAGGACATAATGGTCAGCCACCATTGCCACTGCAACAAACACACCCTTACCAAAACTCTTTTTTAACGAATACTTATTATTTGGGCGAGTTCTCATAGTAAAGTGGTTGACGGAATGATTGCAGCGGTGTAGGAAGGCCTCGTGGATTCATTGTGGGTGCAGAGAGAATCCCATAATAGAGAAAGAGTCGGTGGTTCGAACCTTATTTTTTTTCTCTAAATTATAAGCCTGGAAAGATGTTACAGGATATAACTCTACCCTCAACGTTAATGAACAAAACTAGGCAGAATATTAATTCACCCATGAAGCAGGCAAGTTAACATACACATGTATGTGCGGCAACTAAAACAATATGTTAACATACCCAAGTGTGTGAGACATACACGTTGCTCAATTTGGGGTGCAGAAGAAGTTTATTAATCTAATGTTACTATTTTAACATCCACACAAAAAAATGTTTGTTCTACATTATCTGCTGGCTAGACCAAGAATAGGAAAAAGAACCCATCATTTGGAAACTAAACACCTAACTATCCTAGTCAGCTGGACAGAACATGTCTTGCCAAAGACCTCCATCAAATTCATTACAATTGAATAATACAGGATTTAGTGCATCTAAGGAAAAATGATTTTTCTGTAGTACCATGGCAGCAGCAGCAGTAAAAGATTGAAGAGCCAATGATTAGCAAGGAAAAGAAGAAGAAAAAACTCAACGGACTATTATTCATTAAAATATTTTACTTCAGATAAACTGTTGACTTTAAAGTGGAACTGTTAAATTCGAAGGGTTAACATTTGGAGTTCTGTTACTTCCTTTTTAGAGCACACTGGATTGGGTTCAGATAGAACAAACTAGAAAAGTACAGCTTTGCATCTGAAGATGGAAAAGCTAGCTGAAAGTAAAAGAAGCAATCATTTATCATAAAAATCGGAGTTCATATTACCTTCAGTCTTCTGCAACTTATTGTTATAGTATCTGTAGTTGAAAACAACATTTCCCGTCCTCAACCTATACATACAACCAATTAGTGAATTCCTCGAAATAATGCAGAAAGTTAAAAACTTCAGTACAAATACCATAAGCAATGCGGTGAGAATACATAGTGAAGATTCCTCAAATAATTTATTAAAGGAAAGAAAAGAAAACGATTTAGGGCTTGTTTGAGCCCCCTTTTTTTGTATAAAATGCATTTTGGAACAGTAGATTAATGGAGAATGTGTAGTTAAAAAATAAGGAAAAGTTTTGGATTTGCGTGTAATAATATTTTATTGAAGAATGTGTGGTTGAAAAAAAGAGAGAAAAATGTATTTTGGAAAAAATGGGGATCAAACAAGGGCTTTAATAAGAAGAATGCTACTGCATATCCAAACCAAAGACATTTTTCCTTTTGGATGTCCAAGATTATGTACACTTGTTTTGTCAGTTTTTCATTTCCCAGATTACTATTAGCAAAAGTAACATCATGATTATCGAACAGAAAGATGGTCCCATTAGGAGTATTTACTTCATATTACTTAGTCAATGTCTACCCACATAAACTACATGCCACGCATAAAGGTACTAAACACACAGACTCTCACGTATAATTCGTGCCAAGCTAAACTAGAACATCTGAAAAGCAACTGCTCACTGCATAAATTTCTTAATAATCATTATAAGATGAATTTTCATTAATGATGAAAGATATTGAAGGAAAGTGCATAGAATCTTCTTCTCTTTTTCGATACTTGTGAACCCCAATCTCCATGAGGCGAGTTACTGTCTATAATCACAACAATGGCACGTGACTAACAAACATTAATGCCACTTTTGGTTCACTGTCACTGCTCTAGGTAGTATTAGCACAAAATTATATCCGATCAACTTAATCTGGTATTTGGCAAAAAATTCACCATTTCAGAGTCCAATACAACATGCAAAGTCCACAATTATCCAAGATTTGGTAATAAGGTAAACTCATCTGAATGATAATGTTAGTTTTATGCTAATGAGGGTCTTCTTTTAGAAATGAATTCAACCCCAGTGATCTCTCGATCAAACAAATTGTAAAAATCTATTGAACGAAGATTAAAGTCCACAACATGCACACAATTTTCATACTTTACAGTTATGCTATCTGCAAATCAAATACAACTTGAAACAATTTTCAGGCTTATGAGCGTTAATTGAAGTTTATCCAATGCAAACCAAAAACCAGATATAGTTGATGACCACAAAAAATCAGCCATGGAGTTGTGTGGAGATCACTCATTCCCACATTCCTCATCCAACCCAAACCCTTCAATGATCCAAATGTCCCTGAGTCAGCCATGAAAGAGTAATGAGGAGATAACTCATCCTCATGTGACTCATCCAACCCTCTACCCAACCACTTTCATGATCCAAATATCCCCAAGTTGAAGGTAACATACCCAATTTTAATGCAAGATACTACAGTGCAATCAAAGAGGCAATCAGAGAATAAAAAATCAGGAAAAGAAATGAACAATAGATGAAAAATAATTTGATGTAAGTTGGCCCTTTGATCAGAAATCAGATAATCGTGTTGGGGAATCACATTGAAAAAAGCGTACCATTTTTTGCTTTAAAACACTAAAGATAGTAGTGATGATATTATGTAACAGAGGCATTCAGTCCTAGGTAAAACTGGTTAAAGGTAATTGGATTGATTGAAAATTAATTATTCCGTGAAAATGGAGAAACTCATTCTCAGTACAAGAAGAAAGAAGAGGCAGATTTCATTTTGTGGAGAAAACTGATTGTATCAAACTTAGTACTGAAATAACTTGGAACATAAGATGGATAATTCCATCTGCACAAATTTCCGCAACAAGAAGAGAGTATGATCATTGAGACTATTCTACGCATGTAAAGGAGACAGTCAATTAAAAGAAAAGCAAGCATAAAGAGGTGAAGCTATAGAATTAACCTAATGATCTGAGGCAATGAAGAGGTAGATATGTCACTGTATGAAAATGAATCATAAGAAGATCTCTCTTTAGCCCCAACTTCTTCTGCTGCAATGCTCACTTGAAGTCGCTGCAACTTAGCCTTCAGCAAAATAAGATGGAGAAAAGATAACAATCAGTAAAAAATAAATTTAATGCAGAGTAACCTTCAAAATTATTATTTAAAAGAAAATTCCCAGGAAAGCAAGCAAAATACAAGAAGAAAACTACCGGGCCTTCGGCAACATGAGGAATCTGAAATGAAAGGCATTTGTCTTCTCCCAAAAAGTTTGTCTGCAAATAGAAGCCAGTAATATAAGAAAACTGGAAAAGCAAACAAAACAGAGTAAATTTGAAACAATCTAAAAGTTATGTTCATCATATAGCCAACATTGCAGATGACTTCGCCATCCATGACAAAATTACTTAAAACTACATTAAAAAGAAAAGGCAATTAATTAATAGTATTAAAACCTGAGTGTGCAGAAGCAAAAAACTGACATTTAATTTCAATGGCTTCTATATACAAATTTATTGGGTATTAACATGCTCTACACATTGCACAAGTACTTAATATTATAAATTTTTAGCAGTGGGGTGGGGGTATGGGGTATCAGGGAGGAAGTGCAATAAGGCTTATGTGGTATTTCCATCATGAATCGATTTCTCTATGCATGACAGACAATAATCTACCTCTAATTACAGTTTTTTAATTGTAAATGAGTACTATTATGCAAGATTCCACTAATATGAACAACATGAAGAAGACAATAGAAAATGAAAATGCTCCAATAAAAACTAGCAGAAATGGTGGGGCTTATAAACAAAATAGAAAGAGTTCATTAGTTCAATTGTTCAACCATCTTCCATGTGTACTCAGCCACCAAAACTGAAGACCAGAATAAGGACACAGTGGCATGCAGTTAAGAGAAGTTTTTCAGTTGGTGTACCGTCATGAAGTAGGAGTGCAAGTCAACTGTTGACAGCATCTCAGCTCTCTCCCCCGCACTCAAGTCGGGAGACTTCTCCCATGATAAGTGAAGTAGCTCCATTGGTATCTTTCCCAGGAAGCAGTGTCCTCCGACATTGTCTATTACCATGAAGGGGCTCAAATTAGAGAGAGATATCTATGTTTCCACACAAAGAATGACAAAAAGTCCAAAAATTCCAGGAAAGTGGGATCTAGGGAAGAAAAGATACATCAAGAAGGAGCCATAGTTCATTGTAAACTTTAAGAGGAAACACAGAACAGATGCAGAAGAATAAGCTCATACATATTCCACAGCTTATAATGATGTGAACCCACAAGCTCTTCTAATAGAAACATATTTCATTCAAGTAGGAGCAAAGCTTGTATGCAATGAAAAACAACAGTATTGAAGAGACACCTACTTGTCCTTTGATTTTCAGCCAAAAGAAGCATTCAAGTTATATGCAAGTTGGGATGGAATCAATACTCCAACTGCTAAGTCATTATAATCACAAACAAAACAGTGAACTAAAGTATAAATCTAAACCAGACGGATACCTTGTAGGACAGATACCTAGTAGTAGAAGAAAAAATAGGGAGACGCTTTCAAACGCCTACACACTTTAAATACAGATGTGGAGAGGTGAAGCATTTTCCGTGTGCATATATGTACCAATGGTTTTGAAAACTATTTAGCGGTTACGCCTCCAATCCCACTTCATGTGAGGCTATCATAAAATGCCTTGAAACCCGCATTTTAATGTCATTTTCCATTGTATTTTCGAACATTTAATTATTTGCCTTAGTATTTTGATTTATTTCTTTATAAACTAATTTTTTTTTACTTGTTCTTTCGTTTTCTATTTTCTACCTACACCGAAGGAAAATGGGAAGAATAATAAACCATTGAAATTGGAAGATGATGACAAGAATCAAAAGAAACTTAAAATGAGGCCAGATTTTAATGATTCCCTTATAGATCATAATGGTAGCAATGATATAAGAAATTTTGAGTTGTCTCCATTTTTAGTAACAGATTAATCATTTGAGAAACTTATTATTTACTATTTTCTTAATGTATTTTATGTTTGTTTGCAAGTTAGAATTTTAACTTGTCAATTTGTTTTATAGTGGATTTTTTTTTTTTAAAGGGTTTATGGTATATTAGGCTTATGTTTGTATTTTTATATTCTTCCATTGTTCTATCTTGAGGTTTACACCTCGCATCAAGGAGACAGATTAACTTAGTACCCAATTAAGACTTTTTAAACACAGACATAACTCAAAGCAACCGAACAAAACCTTATCCAGTACTTATTTGAGATCAGGGATCTGATTCTTCCACTCCACTCTATCAACAGTAATCTCCAGCGGGACAGAATAAGTATAATCATCTATCCACCTCAACATTTGAGTATGCCACCCATCACATCATGAGAAACTTAATAAAAATTTTGAAGGATTGCTATAGCCAAGATTTTATCCCAGCGATTCCCATTTAAACTACAAAATAAGGCTCTCTAAATATTTGTTAAAAAGAAAACATAGCCCTCCCCCCACTGTAAACAAACACATACTGGGAATGCTACCTCAGCATGCAGGTAACTGGGAAGGTCAATTTCTAAGCAGAAAAGGCATACATGAAGCCCAGCTTCTCTTGCAAATTAGCTGAAGTACACAATATGTAAAGAAAATTCACAAGAGAAAAGACGTTTACCAATTGATGCATAACTTACCTGGCAATGATGACATGTCCATCCGGTCCTTGAAAAATTCGGCTGCAAAGAAGACGGGAAGCATGAAAAATTATGATTTCGGTATGCCTAGAAGCTTGTACAAATTAATAAGAAAATACAAAGGGCATACAGCAGCTGACAAACAAGATGGAAAGAGAGCCAGGATTGACTTCTGCTGATAGCTTATTAATCTCAGGGAGAATAAATGTTCCTTGATCTTGATTTGCCCCTTGAGCTCCAGTGGAGGTCGTTAATATACACGCTCGATTAAAACGATAAACTTCAGAGAGCTGAATCAAAACAGAGTCAGAGGCCCAAACATAAAAGCCAATTGAAAGGGGAAAAAAGGAAGCTTGCATAGATAAAGTGAGGTCGTATACAACCTCAGCAACTGCTGGGCAATAAACTGGCCTTGCTAACAATATGCACAGGGGAAAAAGGCTTTGAACTTGAAATCCATCAT
Source organism: Fraxinus greggii (assembly GCA_903798315.1). NCBI lineage: Eukaryota > Viridiplantae > Streptophyta > Magnoliopsida > Lamiales > Oleaceae > Fraxinus > Fraxinus greggii. Next base: position 29,151 of record CAIGRK010206178.1, read on the forward strand.
TTACAGTTGTGGGTAGAGAAATTGTAACTTTTATCCTACGAATAAAGAAGAAAAAGGAAGATAAACTCAGTTATGTTCCATGATAGTACATAACATATCTCCAGGCAAAATATGCATATCTAAATCTGAACAAACATCAAAACACCGCAAGGCAGTGTTACATGGAAAAGTTTAATATAAATAAAAATTAATCGCTGAAGGAAATAAATGAGAAAGAGTGGGTCATAGAGAGGAATCAATTGGACAAAGACCACTAGTATCCAGTGTAGCTAATGGTGTACATGAATTTTATTTTTATTCTACAGATTTTTTCAAGTATCTGTGCATTTTTATGTTTTTGTACTACTTTCACACTAAATATTACTACTTTTAGAAAATTTGCCACATTATGACATCTAATAATATACAAATACTCATAAATTTAACAGGCTCTGTGATATTGTATACCATCAAATCACAAACAAACCTTTCTACTCAAGTTTTTTAACAGAGTTCTCAAGCCTTTTACCTAAGAACTTCTCTATGCACTTTTGCAAAAATAGAAAATAAAGGAAGAGTAAACATCCTCAAGATATCAAACTTGATGGACATACACAAACGGATGCTGTCACATAAGAAAAAGGACAAGAGTTGGGGAACACTATATGATTTTTTTCGTGCCTTTCTGAAAATAACAGGTAAATCATTTCATGAAGAATGTTCCAGCAGAGTCACCAAAACTAAAAAAATTTGAAAGAATAGAAAAAGGTTCACCACCCCTCTTATGAGATTGAAAGTTACTTTACAAGGTGCACTGCTGCATAAGAAATTTTATCATTACATCATATATCCAGCAAATCTTGACAATCTAACATTTCAGAAGCAAAAATAAAAATAAAAAATAGAGATGCAGTTGTTTACCTCTTTTTGTGCTTTGCTTGTATTTTGTACCGCAAAGATCTTTGTAGAAAGGATGGCTACA
>CAIGRK010206193.1:0-19078 GCA_903798315.1 Fraxinus greggii
TATTTTTCAAGTTTATTGACATGGATGGCTTAATGTTATTTTCCATCAAAAAATTGGATATTTTAATTTTTGTACAATAAATTTATCTCAAACCGACCAACCCAATCCAACCCGATCGATACATAATTGGGTTGTGTTTCAATATTTACACGGGTTGAGTCGAGTTAGATTTCGAACAAACCGATAATGTTGGGCCCACTCCTATATACATGAAGCCCTCTACATTTTATTTGAGCATTTTTTGAAATAGAAAGATTTTTTTTTTATTAAGGTCCTTTTTTCTCGTTTAGTAACAAATATATTAACATTCCCATGCTTCATTAAATTGACGTGAAAACTATGCACACGTACTTTTATATTGTCAAAGATATATGTAAAGAACAAAAATTAATAGGCGAAATAAATTTATTTTTTATCCAGCAAATAAATAAACTCCTCCTCACATTTAGAATTCTTTTGACAAGACTTTTGAAAGATCAAAAGTTATTTTTAAGACCAAATTATTTTTTATCACGTATGAATAATTTTCTAGTAGTAGTCTGCCTGACTCGAAAAGTATTTTAGAGAAATATATTATAAGGTAATTTTTTCAGAAAATTCTTTTATAAGAAGTAGAAATAAAAGCAAAAATTTTGAAAAACGAACTCCTAGAATATAATGGCAATTTTAAGTTATCAAAAGAAAAAGGAAAAAAACTATATTTCAAATTTTCTCTCGAGTCCTCTTCAAAGAATTTTTTAAAGAAAAAGAGAAAAAAACTATCAAGTAATAAATAATGGTGGCCTTGTTCCCTAATAATTTAATTGCAGTGGGGGCAAATGCAATTAAATAAAGTTATCCACGGACAGTAATCACGAGTCATCAAAAACACTTGGTTGCCTCGTCATGCCTATCTACTCACTTTCTGCTAGCTGGATTCCTCTTTCTCCCTCACGTGTCACCTTCCAAACCCTACACCCTGCCCCAATTCCCTCCCGGCGCCACCACAATTGGCGTTTTTAGAATAGCCGGAGATACAAAACCCCAGTGGTAGATTCTGCAACTCTCTTTTTTTTTTCTTTCTTTCTCGGAAGTTGATGAATTAAGACAGAATTAATGCTGTCTTGTTTTGAGTTGCAGATTTTTCGGTTTTGTCTTCGTAGCAGTACAAAGTTGTACAATTAACCATAAGGTTTATTCGAACCGTTGGATCCGAGGAGACGGGTGTTTTTTAGCTTTATATTGATAATAAACCTCGTCCTCCGTCCCACTTGGACTCCTCACGTTCTACCTCACTAACTCTTCAGACCAGGTCAGCTCTCTCTCTCTCTCTCTTCCCCCACTGTTTTTACCCTTTTTACTATATTCGTATGAGCCACTGAAACGGAACCCTCCTTGGAGACAAATGGAGTGTTACTTTATCCTAATTTTTAAGAATTGAAGTGGATCTTCCCAATGTCATACGTCTGATTTAAATTAGGGAGAACAAGTTTTTATATACTTTTTAGTTCAAACGTTTTATTATGTGAAGGAAAGTAGAAAAGCATACAATTAGCAAGTTACCTATAAACACCACGTGTATGGGAGAAAGTGGGAAATCAATCAATGCAATTTGTAAGGTCTTTTTCCTCTTTCGTATGAAGAAAATTGGGTTTAAGGATAGTTTTTTCAGATGGAATTTGGATTCAGGAAACGACATTCTGCCACCTAAATTACATGAACTTGGCGGGGATTATTTTAGTATTAGTAATACAAGGCTAAGATTCTCCAAAGATTTCTTTTGGAAAAATTGTTGGTAAAAAAAGCTATCATCAAAATTGTGATCATTCTTGTTGAAATATGACCCAAATTCCTATTGGAATTAGGATTGTGTTGGTTAATTGATAAAATGAACAAAAGTCTCCTTGATTTGGAATCTAGTTGAAAAGGGATCAAAGTTCATAATGATTGGAAGTTTGATTGGTAAAAGGAATTTGAATAATTGAAGACTTGGTTTTGGGATGTTGGACGGCAAAATAGCGCCCAATTGCTTGGTTCGGGTCGCCTAGGCGCTCAAAATGGAACGGTGAAATTTGGCCCGAGACGCAGCGCCCAAGCGCCATGGTCGCTACACTCCAGCACTGCGACTGCCGCTTGCTTCCTGCGAGCTTGCTTCTCGGGCAGCAGAGTTATCCGGCAGGACTCCTTTTTTATTTCTGATTCATTTCTTATATTATCCAAAACACTTGTATTAAGTTATTATATATACTCCACGTAATGTATCATCTTCGTAACCTTTTAAGAATATAGTAAAACATTATATAGCTTTGAGAAAACATCAAAATGAAAGCATCTAGTTTATAGAGAGAAACTCGTATATTTTGAGATAGGTCGAGTCTTTCTTTTGTACTTCTTTGCTATTGATCATAGTGAATTTTCCGCCTCTACTCGTGATTTTTGGATTTGGGTTTCTGTGTAAATCTTCTGTTCTTGTGTGATTCTTTCCATCTTGTCATATTTTCCTGGCTTTAATATTCATAACAAGTGATATAAAAACTATCACCAGGATATTGCAAATTGGCTTGTTTTATAACAATTCTCAATAGCTGTATTCAATATCCTTTGAATAATTTCTTCGTTAGTTGACCAATCATCGTATCATTTTCACTAGGATAATTCAAGAGGAACTCGGCCTCCATCAAAATTTTGTAGCATTGACCAAAAATGAATTTATTCAATCTATTGATGAATTTATTTTTATTTATCGATTAATTAATAACCTCACCATTATTATTTTATAGAGATTTTAATATATTGCCCCCGTTTGGTAGAGATTACAGTTAGATTTTTAGTAGATTTTGATAAAAGTTGATGAAATGTGTAGTTAAAAATTGTGGGTTCCATGAAATATGTGGTTAAAATTAATTGTTGATTTTGACTTGAAATTTTAATTGAATTTTAATCTAAACCAAACAGGGGCATACATATTGCATACATAAAGACTGAGACTAAGTTAGAATGGAAAATTGTCAATTTTAGCGACTAATATTTTATAGTTTAGGATGAATAGAAATTTCTCTATATTGATCCAGACATTATATTTAGGAGAAGATTGCTTCTCTCTCAATCTATATTCTTCAGACTGCACAGTAAACTTCACTTTTTATTTGCATTCATTTTATATTACCAGTTGAATCTTCACCTAAATTTTCTAATTTTCTGATATTGAGAAAGTATTGATATATGCTATCTAGTTAGTCTGTCCTATCCTCGTCGATAAGCAGATTATTTTAGTTTTCTTAAATGAAATGCGTCATTCAGTACACTCTTTCACCCTACTTTTCCTGCTGCCCCAATCCCCAATTCCCTCTCATTAAGGAAAGTTGGGGCTGTGGGGGGGCTTTGATTTGTTTGAGTTACAACTGTAGCATTGGGCGCTTCAATTCACTTGTGGCCTTTGTATTGTCTGATTAAGAACTTGTTTTATCTGCGCGTCATTGGGAATTTATCATTATTGGAAAGACACATTTCCTCGTTGCGCTTCATATAGAATAATTCTATATGGCACCACTGGTGCTACATATGATTACTCAAATCTTTAACTGCACCATGCGTTCCATGCCTATCATTGACAATCATAAATTATTGCTCATGACATCATGAATGAGGATGTCTTCCTCTGTGGCTTTACATCTTCCACATCTTACATTGACTACAAAAACACTTGCTATCACCCATAAGGAATGGAGAGAATATAAGAAGTTCCCTACCTTGTTTAACAAAGGCATGAAGCATTTTGAAATGGAAATAGTAGTTAACTCAAATGGGTAGAAAACTAAGGAGTAATTACGAGGTCTTCAAAAAAATAAAGAGAGGACTAGTGGAAAGAATGAATTCGAAAAGACCATGCCACACTGAACCTATATTGCCAATAGGTGCGAGAGTTCATTAATAATATATGAATCAAGTTACAAACAGACTGAGAAAGGATATAACAGGCAGGGGTGGGGAGAAATAGGTCCTTTATTGAATTGCTACACAACTGTGGATTTCTATATGAAATGAGTTTTGCAGTAACTGTTGGTCGTGTGGATGGAGATCTTTTCCAGGCTTTATGCCATTAGATACTCCTTAATGATGCAGGCCTGACTTGTCGTAATACATTTGCGAGACATCTTGGATCAGTTGAGCATTCGGCGAGACACCAATATAGATATTAAAGAAGTGACATTTTTTATTTCACTTGACAGTAGAATTGTCACGCGTTTTTTACAATGTAATTATACTGCAAGTGTACAATGTCAAGTTTTGTAATGTAATAATAGAGTTAGGATATCGAATCCATAGGGATTGATATTTAATTTCTACCAAGTACTATAATTGTGTAGCCCCTATTTTTTCTAGACAATCAAATTATAAAATCAATGGTTTTGAACTAATTAAATGTGAATGTTGTGACGAATTCAACGAATATACAAATTAATTAATATGAGAGAGCCTAGAGTGTGAATTCACCTAACAATCAAATATGATTTTCAAAAACATAGTTATCTCTAATCAATTTCTCATATTTATAAGCGAAAACCCTAATGTAATTCTACTCCCTCTCGATTGCCGAGTAAAAATTAATACTAGAAATTAATTCCAATATCTCTATTCCGAATTAAAATTAAGATTTATCATGATCATGGTTCTTAGATGGAAGAAACTTCATAGATTCTACACTTTTTCTCGAAACCTATGTAATCTAGGTTGTGTTATTGTTATGATCGTGCCTAAATTTCCCTCTCGAGTGTTGGAATTAACTAGCATCTAATCATTCAATTAGTGGCCAATTAATTGAAGCATTAAATCAATAACACAAATAAATAGAAAGGACATAGAAATAACGAAAACAAAATCAAATCATATCCTCAAGTTTTGGCTAATCAAACCCTAGAAGAATTATTTAGTTCATGATATGAGACATGAAATCTATACAATTTATAAAGAATAACATGAAAAGAAGAAAGATAAAACTATTTTTTGGATGGTTGAATCAATCTTCTTACCAAGTTGTCTCTGCCTCCTTTTTGATTTCTTGATTCTTGTCTCCTTCAATTCTTGCTCTTGACTCGATGAATTGTTGTTGAAAAGTGATCTTTAGAGTTTTATTTATAGTATTTTGAAGTTTTGGGAGGGCTGGGGTCGAATTGAGCCAAGAAAAGAGTCCAAAAAATCAACTCTTTTTCTCGTCTAGGCACTGCTTTGCTGTTGAAATTTAGCAACGGTGGTACTGCGCCGCCTGCTTTCGGGTGGAAAAACAGCACTGAGTATCTTTCAATATTTTTATCCTAACCTTTTCTCTCATATCCGATTGAGGTAATTCAAAATGCGTTGAAAAGATAACTCAAAGATATACAACTTTACTTTAGATGAATTTTTTCAATTCGAACATTTATTATGTAAAAATGGATCTCAATCTCCGGTTAAAAATTTGGAATATACTTGTACAGTTGAAAATTGATTTGTGAAGATATTTTGATCATATTTCACTTCTTTTTGCCTTCTAATTGCATCCGGTTTATTCCTAGCAATCTTCAATTATCGTTTTGTGGTTTGAATCAACTATTGGAAAGTTGCAATTTAGTCCTCAAACTTTGGATTTCACCATTTTTGTCATTATTCATTTTTTCTTTCGATTTAGCCTCCAATCATCAAGTTTTACCTAATCAACATCGACTTCTCCTTGATTCGTGTCAAAATCATTATTTTCTCCAAGTGTCGCATCATTCATACCAATTCACCTAAACTATAAAACAATACGAAAACAAAAATCAAAATGTTCCGAAACTCTGAGAATCAAATGAAATATCAAGATTAAGTAGTATTAATATGATGTGTGAAACACTCATCAAGAATCTTGTACCCATTGAAAAGACACTGAATTTCTCTCATATGATGTCAATCAGGTGCCCATCTTTTAATTGAGACTAAAAGATCTTATACTGAACAATTAAAGTGACAGTGGACAATTGACTCTGCAATCTGCTGCTCTAATGGGCACTGGGCACGAGGGCACCCCTGCAAAGTCTTCAACCACTGCCACTTCTACTCAGGTTCTCTCTTTTATTATTTTATAAATCTATGCATCTCGAGGGCAATTACGGTTATATGGTCCTTTATCATATTTATGTCTCGGCTATTCCGCAAACTAAATTCAGCTCATCTGTTTTTATTTCCTTTTCTTTTCAATTGAATTTTCAGGAAGCACCAACTACACCTGCATATCCTGATTGGTCAAGCACTATGCAGGTTTCTGATAAAAGCTTTGTTTTTCATTTTTCTTTGATAATTATGTTTATATTATAATTTTTGTGTTGGCTTACTTGAAACCCTTTCCTTTCCAGTTTTATATTATAATTTTTGTGTTGGCTTACTTGAAACCCTTTCCTTTTCCAGGCTTTCTATGGTGGTGGAGCTACTCCACCTTTCTTTGCTTCAACAGTTACCTCTCCTACACCCCATCCCTACATGTGGGGAGGCCAGGTCATTATTCTAGAATTTTGATTTCTAGACCTACCCCTTTAGGACCTTTAGAGCATATAGAACACCTTACCATAATATTGCTCAATTGTTTTTCAGCATCCTCTGATGCCACCTTATGGGACTCCAGTTCCATATCCAGCTATATATGCTCCTGGGGGAGTCTATGTTCATCCCAATATGGCCACGGTAATTGAGATGTACAAAGTTTTGGTATTTAGTTGTTGGTGTCATTTTGTAAACTAAAGTATTACTATAGCATGATATCCTTACGGTCCTGGAATCAAGCACCATTTCAGTAGATGTGGAAGCTCCAATTTTATCGGTCTTTTATGCTTTCTTTGCAGACTCCAGGCACAGTACTCGGAACTCCAGACGCAGATGGAAAAACAACAGAGGCAAAGAGCCGAGTTTCGAGCAAAAAATCCAAGGGTACTTCAGGAAATCATGGGAAGACTGGAGATGGTGGGAAATCGGCTTCAGGCTCTGGAAATGATGTCGCAACACAAAGGTGCTTTTAGGCAGATTTACTGCTCGATTTATCATCTTATTCATCACAAACTTTCTCCGTTACCCTTTGGGCATGTGTGGTGCACCATATAGGATTAAGGGGATAGGATTAGGAGGGGGAGGAATTGCTTTAAGGTGGATTATTTTAATACCGATGTTTGGTATTACATTGTATTAGAAAAACTTGCAAGTATTAAAACTACAAATACAAAAATTATTACAAAATTTTTTATTTATAAATAAATATTCTTAGATATACGTAAATTTTCTTATGAATATTTTGTTAGTTGTAAGTGAATTATTACTTATAATTTTTATAATTATAAGTAACCTTCCTACATGTGCAGTATTCCTTATAAGTGATTTTTTTGTTACAAGTTACTTTTGTTTACTTATAAGTGATTTTTTACTTATTTTGTAACTTATAAGTAATTTTTTTTTTTACTCGTGAGTAATTCCACTTATAACTTGAAGTGAAATGTTTAGTTCTTATTTAGCCCCCTATTTGATACACATTAAAATTTTCATTCTCATTCTTCTACTCATATTCAACCCCCATATTCTTCAATAAAATAATATTTTCCTTCTCATCAATAACTTTTCTTTCTTTTTCAACCACATATTCTCCATCAATCTATTATTCCAGAATACATTCTTCCAAAATAATGTGGCTCAAACACACCCTTAATGTCATGGTTTTCACAGTGCCCTAATTGTTTATTTTGATTTTTAACGATATTTTGAATAGTATTTTTGGAGATAACCACACATTTTTCAATAAAATAATATTTTTCATCACATCAATAACTTTTCCTTCTTTTTCAACCACACATTCTCCATCAATCTATTATTCCAGAATACATTCTTCCAAAATAATGTGGCTCAAACACATCCTTACTATTTTTTTCTTAATTCATAAAACGGTGAATAAGTTACACAGTCAAAAGTATAAACCCTCCTCAAATAGCGTATTACTTCGGTTGACTTCCGGTTATTACTTGTACCAAACACCGGATAAGGATTAAATAGGATTAAATGAATCCTTATCCGGTCTAATACAACACGCCAAACGTGCCATTAATATGTATTAATTGTATATTGTTAAATTTAGTGGCAATTTACTATCATATTCATTGCAGATTTACTCTTTTCCATATTTTTGTGATTTTGTTGATTTTCATAATGTATGATTGTAAACATTTGTTCATGAACAGCGCTGATAGCGGAAGTGAAGGTTCATCGGATGCAAGTGATGAGAATGATAACCAGGTTTTTTTCTCTGCTTTAGTGATCATAAAATCTTATTTCGCTCCATGTTCAAGAGTCTGACAAACCCCTGAAACTTGATTCTGGGACCTATGGTAGCAAATAGCTAACTCTTACATTGTCATGGCTCAGTCAAGAAAGAGCAAATATGATATGTCACATTTCATATTAAAGCCAATCTGATTTGGTATTTTAGGAATTTTCTGCAAGCAAGAAAGGAAGTTTTGACCTGATGCTTGCTGATGGTAAACATTTTTACCTGTCCGCCTTGTCCGTTCCTTGTGTTGTACTCAGTCTGACCAGTCTGTTAATTTATCAGGAGCACATGCACAGAATTCTGGTCCGGTTAACTTCCAGAATTCAGTACCGGGGAATCCTGTAGTTTCTATGCCAGCAACTAATCTGAATATTGGCATGGACTTATGGAATGCACCGTCTGCTGGTTCTGGGTCTGTGAAATTGCAACCCAGTCAGCCTGGTGTTTCGCCAACTGTGGCTCCATCTCCATCTGGCATGATGAATGATCATTGGATTCAAGTATGTTAACCCGCCTTTTAATGTTTCCATATCATAAAGGTTTATTTTTTGGTTAATTGTTTTCGTGGTGTGCCTGTTGTACGAACTGTATATGATTTTGATTCAGTGGAGAAATTTGGTAACATTATTTGATTCTACTTGGTGAATGCTGAAGCTGTAACCCACTGTTTCCATTACTTTGTATGAGTTAATAAATTTGTTCCTAAAATAACTGCCTGGGGTTTTCTCGTTGGTGGCTTGGCATTTGGCTCGACTCTTCGAACTAATGATTTTATTCCACTGCTGGCTCTCTGTCAGAATTTTCTTCACCTCCATGGATATCCATGTCATTTGTGTACTAAGGTTATGATAAATAACAATCATGGAGTTCTCTAATTTCCACTTTTAGGCATTTCGAGGACCAACTGTTGCACTACCATTTATTACTCCCTCCCGAAAAATACAGAATAAAAAGGGGAAAAAACGCGAAGATTGCCTTGAAACAAGTTTGTTGTATGGCAAAATACGCATACCAGATCTCAGTTAGATTTTGAACTTCAATTTTACAGGATGAACGAGAACTAAAAAGACAAAAGAGAAAGCAATCTAATCGGGAGTCTGCTCGGAGATCAAGATTACGGAAGCAGGTTTGCCTTTCTTTCCTTTTTTCAATGTCATTTTGATGTTTCCTCAATAGTCTTCTCTTATGGTGTGTTAATATATGCACGTGCTCCCTCCTTCCCCAAATGTTGTTACTTGTAATTGTGAGTGGAGTTCTTTGGAATAGTAGTCAAGTATAACTAGCTAATCATTGGTTATCTCAACTAAGAATCATTTTTCTATTGTTATTTCGACTTAGAAAATGGATAAAAAATAAACTTGAAGCAAAAATTCTTGTTTGAAGGCATAATATTTGGCTGACCCCAAGTTGGCTATTATTTAACTTCATATTAGTACATGCTTTGGTACATTGTATAATTTGGCTGAACCTAGTCTACTGAAAGCAAGGTTTAGCTGTTTCTTGTTTTGTATTAGAGATGGCATAATATTGAAATTACTTTCTAATTTCTATTATTGCGGGAAATTGTAGTGGCCATAGGATCAAACTAGTTCCCATGGGTCGCCTACGATCTCGTGGTTACCATTGTAGGTTTGTAGCAATGAGGTGGTAGAATTATACGTATTTTAATAACAAGAGAGAATTTTTGAACAGGCAGCGTAAGGAAAGAGAAGCTTTACTTTTAAACGTAGACTTGAGACATGCCCTTGAGCTTTCTTGGACATCTTCATCCTTGTAAAGTGCCTGACGATGATGCTAGTATCTGCCTTTATGCTTCAATATTCGCAGCCTTATCTTCTTTCTCTTGAAGTAATCTGATTGTTATGTTTTTTATTTAATTCTGTAGCCATTCATACTGTTGACACTTTTTGCAGGCTGAGTGTGAACAGCTACAACACAGGGTAGAGACTTTGAGTGGCGAGAATCGTACACTAAGAGATGAGCTGCAGAGGCTCTCAGAGGAATGTGAGAAGCTCACATCTGAGAATGACTCCATAAAGGTATTTCTTAAGAAATCTAACCTAAATTATAAAGTTTGACCCCCAAAATAAAAGCAGCAGCAATTTGTTCTTTTATATATCATTCTTGAAACTTGAGGGGAAATTGCATTTGAAAAATCTGCTGGTTGATCATTCTGGAGTAAATAAACAGTTATGCAGAAGTTTGGAATAATTGCTCTTAAGGGGCTTTTACTTATCTAATACCCCATCACAATGCACACACAAGAAATAGAGTTTAATCACTTAGATTTTGTTGCTGATACAGGAAGAATTAACGAGGGTGTGTGGGCCCGAGGCGGTATCTAAACTGGAGAACAGCAACTCAGTTAATCATATTCAGTCTCGTGGCGACGAAGGTAACTGTTAGAGCAGGATGCTAGAGTAGGTTATGCTGTTTCCAGCCCGGAGAGTTTCTCGACTTAAAGCTCAATCAAGTAAAGGATGTATTTTTGCTGAGTTCCTAAGAAATTTGTGGCTTTAGACTTGAGAAAGTCTGTTCTTGTGTACCTATCTATACCAAATAACCCCATTAGCTGTAACATCAATCCGTGTTCGTCCAATGTCGTTAAATATCAAAATATAAATAGTCGAGATTGTGAGCTTGTTTAGTATGGAATTACCAGTTACCAGTTTGAATGTCTTAACCACAAATTTGTCAAAAGTATGAATTCAAGAAACATAAAATGAAAGACTAATCGGATTGACTGTGTTGAAGCTTCGAACACAACTTCGAGCAAACTTCTGTTGGGACACTTGCAAATTTTTTCCCCCCCAAATATACTCTAATGGACATAGACGAGAAAACATTCAGGTACTTGACGGGGAAACTACCATTTTTGATTCGAATTACTTCTTTTCCTGTATGAATTACACAAATACATAAGCATAGAATTAACATACCCATCCTAACCCTACTTAATTACCCCAATCAAACCCTTGTAAGGAGATTATTGTTACAGCTAATTGTTGTATTACTTATTTCCTGATACCTCCAAGCTGATGTGGCAACAAGTGGCCTATTGTGCCAGCAAAGCAGCATCTCCTCCTGCTGTTTTGCCACGTGGAATCCTCTGACTTTTGCTTCCCTTAGTAAACACTCAGCTTGAAAGTCAGCAAGCTGACTCAGCCTCACCTGCCTCAATCCTGCTGCTAGAAGCGCCTCCCTCCACGGCTTTCTGCCGCATCCGGCTGCCTCCACTGCATCCAAAATCTTGGGAAGAAACACGAAAGTCTCGATCTTTCTTATCCAATCGTCACCTCCGCCAATCCCACTGCTGTTAACTTTTGCAGCCTCCAGTGACTCGAATAAAGTGGAATAAAAATCTAGACCATCAATCACAGCCTGGTGATACGATGGCGCTTCGAATCCCATCTGGACTTCACTCTCCACGTGCACCACCACAAGCGGTGAAATTCCGCGGAGCTCATTGAGAAACCCTGTCCCGACATGCTGGAATATTGCTGGAGATAAAAGAACCGCAACATTTTCCCTATCTATCAATTTGATGGCCTTGAAAGATAAATACTCAAAGGTACTTATCGAAACAAAGTCCATATCGAGCCTAATATTCAGCTCACGTGCAAACTGGGACAAATTCTCTCTGATCAGCCTTGATTCCGTTGCATACTCTTCAGGAACTACAGCTGTAATTCGAAGCAGAGCTGGTATAGCTTTACCCGACTCAGCTTTATCAGCTAGCTCTTTCAAGAACGGAGCCCAGTGGCTGCCAAGCCCGATATCAAAGTCAATGATGTGGACATGAATGCAGCCCTCTAAGGCTTCAAGCATGGCTTGGTTAGCCGTAAAGCTTGAGAACATGGGAATTGGGGAGATGCCTGAGAACATTTTCTGAGCTTTGATGGTCTGGATGATATCTGAAGAGCTGGCAGGGTGAGTCTGTCGTGTCAACCCGGAGAGTAGGGATTGGAGGGCTTCTTTGAAGTAGAAGGCAGCTCTCTGGAGGGGCTTTCCGGTGGGAGACCTTAGCTGTTGATTGAGACGTGCCAATGATACCTGCCCGACTTGTAGCGAGTTGGTCTCCAAGCACTCAGCAAGTCGGATTAGCTCATCTACGCAATCGAATCTCACATTCAAGTTATTGTTATTCAAATTTTGGATTTCTTCAGATAGGTCAAATGGGTGGATGATATTATTGCTATGACTCAAAGGTGCAGTAGTGATGATATCAGAGAGAGGACTAAAATCAGATGTCTCAACCCGAATTGATGAATCAAAGGAGCTTACAGGTATGAACTCAGGGATTGATGCATACTGCTGATCACAGAGAGTACCGAGTTGAGAAGCAGGTTTTGAAACAGGGATCAAATCGTCATCCAAACCCAAATCCCAATCCTCAAAGTGGTGGTTCAGCGCATGATCTCCCAGTTGAAGAGGATCGTCAAGAATTGTTGAAATACCAGCTGTGGTACAATTCGATATGGCCTTTTTGGCAACAGGAATCGGGCTTCCGTAGAGTTCAAGAACCGATTTTGGCTTGTGGGGAGAGGTAGTGGGGGCGGTGTTGCCCGGAGAAGTGGTGGTCCAGGTGGTCGTAACCACTGGTTTCGAGTTCAATGATTGGTTCTTGTGATTATTTCCAGAAAAGGGTACTTTCATTTCTCCAAAAGTCGAAAAAGAAGACGAACGAAATCCTAATCTAGGAAGCTAAGAGTACTCCTCTCTTACAATACAAAGTTTTTGTTGATCTTTCAATGGTTTTATGTTTTTCGTATGGTAGAAGTTGAAAATGCAAGGGGGCTTTTTGGGGGTGATATTTCTTGGCTTTTTATCTTTGAATGTGCATGGGTCGTATAACGTATCTGTGGGGGTGGGGTGAAGTGGGATGGGATGGGGTATGAGATGGCACGTGTGAATGAAATGAAGTTTGTGCCGAAATGATGCTTGTACAGGGGAAATGCATTGACAATTTTACAAGTGTTGAGATCTGATTAGTTATTTAAAATATAATTTTTGTCCAAAATTCAATAAAATATTGTCAACGTGACATTCTTTAAACCTATCTATTCATTATTCGCGTACATGTTGCATTGCTCAAAGTCTATGTAATGGGACAAATACAAGTAGGGCACACAAGTCAGAAGATTAGAGAATTGATTGATACATCTCTTGGGAGCTTCTTGTTGAAGGCTTAGAATCAACACTTTGTTGGGCTACTTTCTTGGATTCTTGATCGATCAGCTTCCTTTAATTGTTGCCTGATTTGATTTTTTTGCATCAAGTGGATTTTTAGTGATTCACCTTATTACCCTTTTCTTATCTTAATTATTCCGATCTTGGAACAATTATTGAATCATTCTCCTCCGTTGTACTAATTTCGAGGTTTATTTCCCGTTGAAAGGACTTCGTCTAATATTGTATAGCAAATATGCTCTTGACGTATAAATTTCAAGAAATTTTAATTTGTGAAATCGAAAGGAGAGATTACTTTCCCGTAAGCTCAGTATTTGAAGAAAGACCAAGCAACTAGGGTTTCTCATACGTCTCTGTTTCCATATAAAGGGCACTTTTACCTTTTTACAACTTATTTCTCTCTACTTTTACTGTTATTACTTTGAAGATGGTGAATCTATGTACACGTATAGTATCACTTTCTATAGTGCAAATGATCTTTCCGGGCAAGACCTAAATTTGACCCTCTTTTGCAGTCCTTTTAGTTTCATTTCTTTTTACATGAATTCTTTCATTTTTTTTTTTTTTTGGGTAAATGGGATGTCGAAACTTATTGAAATTAAAAAAAAAAAAAAATCAACATTATAACATTTAATTAGTTATTGTTTAATGCTCTAATACTATGCTACGATAAATCGGTTAACGCGTTTTTAGTACAAGTATAAACCTTAATATTCCCTTTTCTTGTTCGATAATGTCTTGTCCATCTTAACATGTCATACGTTTTCCTTTTTTTTGTTTAGTAAATTGTGTAAGAGTTTTTACAAATGGTTAGCCTGCCAAATCTATGGAGGAGAAAGGGGGTGTTGAAAGTCTTTTTTTTCTCATTGTAAAACGAATAACTTATAATTCGGGCAGTTAAAATCCTACTTTTCAAGCTTTAATGGAAAAGAAAAGGAAATCCCAAACACTTTGCTGGGGGGCCTCCATAGACTCATTAACAAATTTATTCACTTTTGTCAAAGGCAACCTAACAAAGTGCTCATTTATAGGTTTATATCATTCAGTATATGCTTATATTTGAATTAATTAAATTCACTCTAAAGTAAAGATCTTATTGTATGCAATTCTATTTTGTGGAATATGATAAATTTTGTGTTTAGAGTTCTTGAATCACATTTAACAATCCAAAATTTATAATAGATAAGAATTAAGAGACACTTGTGATGATTGTTTATAATATTTTTACATAGGTAATCCGGCATATTATTTTGTACGTCGCTACTCAAGATTCAAATAATTGATCACTCTTCTCTTATATATTTGAATTTTCTTCATGTTACCCTTACACTTATATAATTTGTATTAAAAAATGTCATAGATCGACTAGTCATGGATATGGTTTTTGATTTATAAGAAGATTATGCTAGTATTTTCAATATGTTAAAATTTTGAGATACAACTCCAATATATGAGTGCCAAGTTCCAAACTTAGCCATGTGATGTGCAAGATGATGATCCCCGTACGTGTGCAAAAGATCCAAACAAAGGTGGTAGGAGATCCATGAAACTGAAATCTTAAGGTGGTGGAGCTTCCATAGTAAAGTACACTGATAAATATATTTTGCACACTTATTTAGGTTATTAAATTGGAGTATTTGTTAGTGATTTGAATGAATTATAACTAAATTTTGTGTTAATTATGTTTGTTAGGTTGAACTCAATACAAATTAGTAGAATTGGAAGAAATGAACGAAACATGGGCAAAAAGAAAAAAAATTCAAAATTTGGGGACCAAAGTATAAACATTCAATAGTTGATTCGGACCACAAAACGATGATTGAAGATCATATATGATCAATTAGATGCAACTGCAAGTCAAATGAGTTAAATATAGTTGAAGTATTTTCACAAATCAATTTCCAACAGAAAAAGTTATGCTCCGAATTTATTTTTTGGGTAGCAAACGTTTGAATTGAAAAAATTGTTATTTCTATAAAAACTATATCCATTTGAGTTATCTTTCCAATACACTTTGAATCACCTTAATGAAATATCAGAATAAAAAATTATAACAAAAATACCAAAAATTGTGCAGAGACAAAAAGAAGGAACTTGCGCGCGAGAGGCAATTTTGGCACACACTCAATACACTAATTTTCATGCCCCGAGAGCAATTTGGCTCAACAGCATAAGCGGTGGTTATGCCTACGTGAGAACAAGCTATTTTCGCAGATAAATCAGCAATTTTCTTTCACGATTCAAATTCTTTTGGAACATAAATTGAATGCAATATTGATATATTTTCTAACTCTTATAAATACAAAACAAGGGCTACACATTAGAAACTCCCTCTTGCCTTTTCATAAACAATAGTATCATCAAATTCATGAAGAACAATTGGTCAATTACTATATTTTGATATGGGAGATCAAACCCTAGCAAGAAATTGACAACAATTACATCAAGATTTTGAAGAATTGAAGATCGACATCTTTTGCATTTTATCATGATCCGGATTATATTTATCTATTATTCTTCTTGTAATTTATATATCATTTTTATATTGGATGAAGATGAACCATATTGTTTATTCATTTTAATTCAAAACTAGTAACTTAGTTTAATTTTTGTGTTTCTTGATTCATTTTGCATATCTATTGCATTATTTAATTGATTGTCTACCAATTTAAATAATTAGTTGCTTGTTGTAACGTTAGGATATTCACAATAAGTTTGGAACGCAGCAAAATTAATATATGTACAATAGATGTTAGGAATAACATTTATCACATGTGCAATCATATAGATAATATAAATTTTAATGCATTTAATCATTTGAATTCAAGTAAGGAATATATTCAAGTCGTGATTAGGAGATATTTAATTTGTCTTGAAAAAGAAAATTGTATATCATAATTTTATCGATTGTCAAAAACGCATGAACGAAATAAGATTACAAATCAAGATTTATGAACGGAACTATATTACAAATAAAAAATTGAAATAGACAGCAATGGGCGAATTCTAAATCCAATACAGTCATCCATAATTTAATAAAAATATTTTTTTTACATATTTCTTAGATTAATTTAGAATAATCACAAAATCAAACTCTAATTTATTTACATAATTCGAATTCTTTACGAAACTAGTAAACTTGAATTGAATTTATTTCTTATGGGATGATACTCTCAATTCGTCAATTTTATTACTTGTCAACGATCTTATACGCTTGCTGCGGACTTCACACGAACATGTACTGTGCTAGAGAAGATACAGAATTCAACGGAGACTGCGTGTGAAATCTTCCTAATGAAAGAAAGGACGCTAGTCTTGCTTATGGCGGTGTCGTGATAATCAGTGGCTGAACTAGGATTTGGATCTAGTGGGACCTACTTTAACTACGGAAAACATTCAAACACAAAATTTAATAATATTAAAACCATACTGAAAAATAGAAATATTTTTTTGTCAAATCTCAGTGGTGTCAGGAATCTAGTGACCCCGACATCACTCCGCCTATGATGATGATCATGTTTGGATGATACTCCGTTGAGCGAAAGATTATAATTAGAATGTGGGGTTAATAACTTAAATGGTCATTGAACTTTGTAAAAAATTTTCACATGGTCACTGAACTTTAAAAATCATCCAAGTCATCACTGAACTTTGCAAAAAGTTTACACGAGGTCACTAAATTTTAAAAATCACTCCATTCATCTCTAAACTTTGTAAAAAATTTCCACGTGGTCACTGAACTTTGCAAAAGGTTTCCTAGCAGATCACTGAATTAGTGATCCCCTGAAAAACTTTTTGCAAAGTTTAGTGATGAATGAGATGATTTTTAGAGTTCAGTGACTCGTGGAAACATTTTCCAAAGTTCCGTGACCACGTGTAAACCTCGTACAAAGTTCAGTATAACTTGGATATTTTTAAAGTTCAGTAATCTTGTAAAAGTTTTTGGCAAAGTTCATTGACCATCTGAAATATTAACCCTAGAAGGTGCAACCAAAAGTTCTACATCAAGTAATTTACTCATTATAAATTAACTTTTTTTTAATGAAATCCAAGCCCAACCATTTCTGCCCTAAATATTTTTACCAAATTCAGCCATATATATCCATGCACAGTCTGGATTCCAAAAATAAAAATAAAAATCCATGCACAATCCCATACTCTTGCCCCCCTTCCCCTTTCCTATCATTTAAATCCTGACTATGTCTAAAAACAACTGATCCTTGAAATTAAGAATAGATAATTTCATGATTCTCCAACTTAATAAATTATATAAATCAGATGAGGAATTTGACACAAAAAAATGATACTGAAAAGGATTATTTAATAGCACAATCTTATGTTTTTAATGTGTAAAAACACCACTCAGATAGTTTAAACGAGGTAAAAAGCCATTTTATTAGATTGCATGAACATAGGATACTAAAGTAGAAGATTAAAGGGATGGATTTTACGAGGTCTAATTTTAACCAGATATTTCATGAGATCCACGACTTTTTAAGGACTTTTTAACTATATATTTCATCAATTTTATTAAAATATATTAAAAATATGATTTTTAGCGAAACTTGATCTAAATGATCCATTGAACTGAACCGACAAACACTCGGAATCTTATTTCTTTATACGATCGGACAAATACTACTTCTCAAGCTACCTATTATTCCTTTAAATAGGCCTCATTTTTTCACTTAATTTTTATGAATAAATAGAACCCGTTTCTGTTAATTTAATTTAATTTAATTTAATTTAATTTTAAATTTATGTTTGCCGTTAACTCGGATTTTGAAAGTAGCAATATTATATATTAAAAAAATTCATATGTCACAACCCTGACGAAAGCAATTGAAGCTGGTAATCAATCGAGTAAGAATATATTCTGGTGGTTTATAATAGGCCAGCCCATTCGTCACTATGAAAGAAGCTCAATATTGGGGCCTTTTTCCCCATGCTTTTGTTTTCAATTTCAACTTTTGGAAGAAGAAAAGTTTGAATGCCTTTTAAAAGTGATTCTAAAAGATAATATATATATACACACACACGGGACAGAGTTGAACGTAAATTGCACGTTATTTTGAAATACTTTACAAGTACTGTAAAAGAAAATATTTGATACCAATTTGTTGGAAGGATTTGATGAGTCCTAAACTAACTAAAGAAAATAAAATTTTGGATAGAAATTTAAGAGAAGAAAATTGTATTCTCAAAACTAAACTTCTATGATTCAAATGTTTTGACATGATGAAATACTACAAATGAGTGATCTTTTTTACTACATTTGGTATATAAAAACAATTGCTATTACATGAATTTAAACAAACATTAAAATTCCTAATTACATGAATAGAAATAAATTTATCTATAATAACTCTATATTCATGCAGATCAAATGTGGAATAAGCCACTCCAAACATGCTTGATGAACTTCGAGTGTGAAGAGAATAGTTTTCGACCCTCCATTAAATCAAGAAAAAATAGTTAACAAGAATTTCAATAACTTTCGTCCGACGAGCAATGCTCAACCTTCGCCATTGGCACCCTGGCCCACTAGTTATTTGAGAAGCTAATAAACAAGCAAGTATTCAACGTCTTACC
>CAIGRK010206217.1:0-14778 GCA_903798315.1 Fraxinus greggii
TAGATATTCTTACATTCCTTTTCTTCGATGAGCAAGTCAAAATATTTTGATCATAACTTTCTGCAATTTGATCCACATGAACGGGTGCTACTGTGTACCCTTAAGAGTATTATATAAGTTTGGTTTATCCATCTAGCTAGAGGCTTTTAGTTTTGCCAATTTTCTGACAGAAAATTTAAGCACACGAGTAAGCATTTCCATTGCCCTAAGCATTGTTCGATATGTGGAGCCGACTTTTACTGTACACTTTTCCCGGCACAAACTGTTCAAGTGTTATAGGGGTAGTTTGAGAAACTCGCACACAGATTAGGTCACCGTTTCCTCCTATATGATGGGTATTAGGGTGAGCCACTTTTGATGGTAGAGAGAGAACAAAGAGAAGCTGAGTCCAAAACGCGTCATAATTCTCCTTTGATATGGTAAATTTCTGCAGTACCATCGGCGTGACTCTCGCATTGAGAACAACTCTAAATCATGTACTTTAAAGTTTTCTGTTCTCATAATTAATTGCTCTAGGTAGTACGAATTAATGATATTTCCCACTGCCAAATAGATACAAAAGGTATTGGATCATGAAGCATGTCATCAAAGCATTAAAATAGCACAAGAATCTCAACTGTCAATCACCCGACTGGCCTATAATGAATAATCTATTGATCATTGGCAAGAACTAAAGCTATTATTTCGTGTAACAGATACTAACGCGATAATAAGAAACCCAAATAGTTACCTCTTTTTGACTTCTGGTCCTTGGGAAGAATCTCAATGTAACAGGTGTCTTTAAATGAAGTTATAACAAGAATTTTCACACCGTACTGCCAGCAAAGAAAATAGGATAGGTCAGTTCTGGTAACATTAATATATACCCTCATCTAAATGAATGGAAAAAGGTAAAAAGGTATCGTAATCAATACTGAATCAGCAGCCGCCTGCAGAGTGACGTGATCACCCCACTCCCCGCTCCTGGTTCATTAAATATTCAAAGGTAAGCATTAAAGTGATTTCCAGCACTGCGAAGGGGGAAAAAATTGAACTGTTGATTTTATGAAACAAGGCAAAGACATTAAGTGTACTTGGGCATCCTCTTCAGATATTCACCATATTCCATGGGAACATATCCTTCGTACATTTCTGGATGAGCCTTAAGCTGAAGATACCCAACCAATGCATAGGAAGACAGAAGCATTTAGATGAACTGCAAGAAAAGAACCCAAGTATACAGCAAGAAATAAATCATGAAAGAAAAATTTAATTTACAACTACAAGACTACCTGATGAACTACTTGCTGTCTCACAAATTTGTGGTGCTCAGGAGTCCGGTAGATTTGATCTGATAAAGCACGGAACTGGAGGAAAGAGAGGACAGGTAATGTCTAATTTATCTAAAAAAAACTAATTGTAATAAAATCATAAAAAACTCTCATTGCTATGCTAAAGCAAAAGTAAGTAGTCGTACCTATGATGCTCGGACTCGGATACGGGTATCAGGTACGGGTATGTATCTAAGTGTCGGATCTTTTATTTTCTAAAATGTAAGATACGGGAACATGGCTAAAAAGAATCCAAGTTTCGAACACGGGTGGGTACGTCTTTCAAACTTCAATTTTTTTAGTAATCCAGGATGTCATTTTGAATAACCAAAATTAATTATTCACAATGAAGGAAATTGGTATTTAATAAGGGGTTGAGATGAATAAAATAGAATTTTGGGGTTTAATTTTCAATAATGAGAATTACTAAATGTTATATAAAATAAAAAATGAGGAACTTGATTGTAATTTACACTTAGTGGAGTATATGTAACTCATTTTCATTTTATACAAACAAAACCCTAAACTGCCGATATAGAGAGAAAAAGAAGGAAAAAAAAAGAAAGAAGAAGAAAAAGAAAGGAAAACCTAGCGTCGCCGTCTTTCTCCACCCCCTCGGCGACGATGCTAGGTTTATAGAGAGCAAAAGTGGGAAAGAAGTAAAGGGAAAGGGAAAAAAAGAAGGAAGAAGAAGCAAAAACGATGAAGTGTCCGGTTGAAACTTGGAGGATCCGACACATATCACATACTCATACACATGTCGTATCGTGTCCGACACGGGTACTCCAACTATTTTGAAGAGTCCGAGCATCAGAGAGCAACACAACTCAACATGATCAAACATACCGCGACTTGTGTTTCTAATACAACAAAAATTTACAATTAGAGAGATAAAAGCCAACAAATTTCCAAATTCAAGCATAAAATTGGAGAACCAATAGAACTGCCCAAGTAAAAGCATGCATGGACATGAAAGACAAAATAACTAGTCCTCATAAAGAATCACTTGACATGCAGAATGGATGTAGAGGACACACCATGGAGAAACTTTGATAAAAAAATTTTAGCAAATCATTATTTTATTAGTGAAACAATCCACAAAACAGCCCTTCAAATCCACGTAACAAAAAAAAAGGGGACTTAAGTGTTTTCTTGAATATCTTTTAGTCGGGTACTCAAAAATGATTTGCACACTAGATAAAAGGACGGATTTATGCTATGGAAGCAAATAAGTTGTATGTTACATAGTTTTTCATTCCAGCAATTGATTTTTGCATTACATATAACTGAAGAGATGACTCTGGAAACATTTTACTTGAGAATCCTTTAGTACAAAGCTGGGGCAGTCCCCACAAAAATGTTTTCATAAAGCCGATGGGGATGTAGTTTTTTATTGAAAAAGATGTATCAATTGACCTGACAGTTCCCATCTCCTTGAACTTTGTGCTCAACCAATTCGTATAACTGCAATCTGAAACCAAACACCATCCAACATCAAATCCTGATCATATGTTCCGCCCATCCACTTACCATGAAGCACAACATTATGCATAACTCAAGAAAACAGACGATGAAATTTAAGTCTTACCATCTGAAAGAATCCAAGTGAACCATAGTCGATATGCATGATGTGCAAGAACGAACAGAAACAGGCCTATGTCTAACAAAACATAAATTAGGCCAGAGTGCATGAGTGAATGGAGTCTCATGTATTTCATGGAAACTTCAAAAACCACCATGAATTCATGGAGTCTCATGTATTTCTCAGTAACTTAATCAATCACTATAGCAAGAGACCAAGGGTTGGAACCAGTGGGTAAATCTTCAAACACTGTCGAGCAGTCACAGTTCAAGTCCTGAGAGGGTGATGAGGGATTTGGTAAGTATTCAAACACAGGTTATCCCTATTCAAACTAAGGTAACTGAGCCAGTTCCAGATTCGAATGTTTGAAATAAAACGAGATTTTGGTTAACATCTTTCATTTGCTGTTAGTAAAAAATGAGATTAGCATTTATAGCAGTCATCTTGTTCTACCATAAGTTGAGTCTCCCTCCCCTTTCTGACCTTAATCTGCTATATTAATTACTCAAAAAAAAGGCATCTGTGCAGCAATTGCAAAATTTAAGGGAAGGGGATTGGGGGTGGCTACCCGCACAAGTATGCATGTACATGAACTACGAGTACCTATCTAGCAGCCTTTGATGGTCAGAAGTTGCTTCATCAACTGAAGGTATGTCTCCATTAATTCTTGGAATGTGCTGTATAAACAAATGAATAAATGCCTTTAGTTCTACTTTAAAAACTGATATCATTCAAGCACATAAAACTATGTCAATTGATCGTGGAAACTCGAAAAGTTTTAATTGCATTATTTCTTCATATATTTGGCGCACCAAAAAATGTTTCAATAATGGCATAAAACAGATTCAGGCTATGTTTATTTGCTGGAGTATTGATGAAAGTCCTAAAGCAAGCTAAGCATCCATATCAGGATTTTCTGAAGAGCCCCTTAGGGGCCTCAAACATACTACAGACACGTGATTAGTGGTTCTCAAAACTATACAATTTCTACCAATGGGCACAAGGTGTAAACCAAAAATGTTTATCAGCATAACATGTCATTAAACAAAATTCAGACACTAATTATAGAACTATACACAGTACAAGATATCATGGACTTCATATGTAGAATATGTAACAAGAAGTTGTTGCTATTCTACTCATAATATTTACCATAAGTGAAAGAAAAAATACACAACTTCTAATGCTGATATAAAGTTTTGAAATTTAAAGCTGATGATAAGACCTTATTAAGCAAAATAAAATCAGAATCCTATGTTGCATAATTTCAATACGGAAGAAGGGCATCCATTTTTAAGGAGACTTCTGCAAGCGCTGAATATATTTACTATGCCAACAAGGTAACTGTCCCAGGTATTATTATGATTAACAACATTAAAGAAACAAAGTATTAAAAGGCTGAAGTGAGTTACAAGATCTATATGCACTATACGACTGCACCGAACCTGTACTTACAGGAACAGGAATCATTTGGTATAACCTCTTTTCAACTTCTCCATCAAGCTCAGACTCATCTGTAATTTCCAAAGTACAAGAATAATCTTCTCCATCACATGATCTATCACCAGGACTGGAGCATAGACTTCCCACATCATCAGTCTCTCCCAGGTAACCATCTTGCCCTGCATAGACCGCATATTCTATCAGAAATGTATCAGAATATGGATTATCATATATCGGACAGGGATCAAAGAAGCACCAACCAAGATTATAGTTACTTGAAGGGCTCTGCCAATTCGGGACAACATTGGAGTCTTGCGAGTAATCTTCCCCGGAACATGATAATTCAGGAGCTTCTACAATTGATAATTGTGATAATTCTTCTTGAAGAAGAGCACGTGCAATACTCTCATCATTGTCAATGTTGTCGCACTTTGTATCAGAATGACTATCACTAGCATACCATTCACGACTGATTTTCACATCATGTTGAGTGTGGTCCCCATAGTAATTATTATTGAAGATTTGGCCCAAGTTGAAAAGACCCCAAGAAGCAGAATCTGATTCTGGCTCATACATTATTACTTGTTTCAGAGACTACTAAACAACTCAAGATACATCTTTGTCAAAGAAAACTATGGTGATGCCCAGCTAAGCTTGCATCGACACAGCTCCCAGCTACAAAGGATGAAAAGGCATAACTAATCTGCTAAATAAAATGAGAAATATTTGCCCAAAAAAGTAATGATCTCCAAATATCATCAGCATTAACGCAACAGTAATTTGCCGCAAGGCTACAATTGGAGTGCTGAAAGATATTCAGAACTAGTTTATTAATAAATTACTGAAAGAAATTTCCTGCATAACACTTCAAAAGACGCACTACATGAAAGCATTGATGGGAAATTATAATATCTTACAATAATTTTCTGCCCTCCCATGCCAGGTCTCTAAAATTTTTTCCAATTCAGAATAAATTTAGCTCTCATTTCTCATAAATCAAGTTATCAAGATCTAGCTTCAGCAAAATGTGATTTATTAAATAATCAGTGCTGAATATTAAAAGTACTTGTAATTGAATCTCAATATGTGGAAACACAATAAAGCGAGCAATTAAGACTTGGCACAGTCGAATGCTGGTAACATATTATTAATGATCGGCGATATCTTAAATTAGGAGAATATAAATCCAAGCAACTCCAAATCGGGGAGCGGAAGGGCTGTAAATAGATTGGATATGGACCGGATTTGCCCATATCCGATGATCCGGTCCATATCCGATCCGATAAAATAATTCATGGAGCCGATCCGATCTGATAATCCAACGGATATTTGATTATTAAATCCATATCCGATTTGATATATTATCGGATATCCGATCCGATAATCCAATTTGAAATATTTTAGAAAGAGAGGATTCTCAATCTCAATAAAAATTTATTATAATATATATTAATATTAATTGGAATTTGATAGGTTTAACATTCTTCATTAAAAGTCATAAAATATAATACAAGTTTCAAAATAAAAAAATTGTGTAATAAATTATGCAATAATATATAAAACATATTATATTATTATTACAAATCAGATCGGGTTATTATCGGATCAAATTGACCTTATCCATATTTGCTCCGTTTAGTTACGAATTATCGGTTCGGATCTTGATCAGGTTATCGGACTGAGACCCTAAATCCATCTTCCATTAATTTCATCGGATTCATATCAAAATCCAATACATCGACAATCCTAGGGAACAACAAAGGCACTATTAATCTTTTTGGTTTTTTGGAATGTAGGAAGCAGAGAAACCTCCTATCATAATGTTAACCAAGTTGTTTGGCCAATAGCTGCATCACTTGATGTGCTGAAGCACGGTCCAAAAGAATGCCAACAATTGTCGCAATGGATCCGAAGGATGCTTACATCCAAATGAAACATCCTACTTCCTATTAACAATGGTCCTTAGTGCACTTTCTTCCCATGTTCAAAATAGTAAGGTTTAAGTTTCAGAGCTTGGTTTCACATTTGGAAGTGTCCCGACATAGCTCCTAAAGGAGTTTTGAATTAGTAAAAATTATGAACTCCCACATACGAAATGGTCAAGGCATCATCGCAATATGTTCATAGAATCATTCACAGTTGTCTAAAAGCAGTCTGTATCTGGACAAATAAGATGCTTCACAGAAGTACCTATATTCTAGCAGCGAAGTCAATTAGATCAATATTAACTCGTGAAAAATAGAGTATCGTGACATCTTCAAATGAATAATTATTAACCTTCCACCTAATCAACCCAAATCAATAGTTTCCTTTAACCATCTTATTAGTTCAAATCAATCATAAAAATGTTTTTCGTCTAAATCATTAGTTTCCAGAAATGCCCCTTAATTGTTCTTGGAAAAACAGAGTCCTACAAGTTTCAACTGGTGTCATAGTATATGAATTTGAAAATGACAAGCACTAATAAGTTACTAAATCATAATTTCAGAAAATCAATGAATGCATCCACATGCCAAGTCTTTAGATGGTTAATCCATGTATGTGCACATGTATGATGAGTTGAACTTACACCTTGGTGGCTTGGATTCAAGAGCTTTGGAATGGAATTCCTAGAAAACCTAATTGATCTAAAGCCACAATTCAAGTCAGAACACGTGGGGTTGATTGATCTTCACATCACACGACAAACAATTTCACAGGAAAGGTGTGATCATTATTGTAATGTAGTTCCCCCCGTTCAGAAATGCTAAAACTGAACCTCCACATCACATGTTAAGTTGATAACCACACAAACGCTTTCCTATAACGATTCAAACACATAATTGAATACACACATCCCCCTTCACTTTTTCTTCATCCATCAAGACCTCAGACTAAAGTCTACTTTCAAAGAATTTTTTTCATTTGAAAAATCCGTCAAGGCCTTCTTGTTAATCCTTTCCAATTAAAATTTAATAATTTATTGCTCGGGAAAAAAAAATCTCAACACTTTGAAACACAAACAACTTGCACGAATACAATAAAACAACCCACCATAGCAGACATCTCAAATCTAGTAAATCAATCGTTTCAATTAAATATCCAAGAGAGAATATACATCTGCATCAATAAGTATACATGTAAAAAGCACTTAAAGGTATAAATGGAAGATAGTACTATGTATAAGATTCCGAAACTTCAGCGCAAAGAAATTCCATATAATAAAAAAATGCACTCAACCTCAAAATCGATTCAACAAAACTGAAACGCACCTTCAATTAAATGTATGTGTGTGTTCGTATGTTTAAGGGGATAATAATGACGAGAGGAAGAAAAGAGAAGGGTGTATATATAGAGTTTGCGTAAAGGATAGTGTGTTATAATTCAAGATCGATCAAGTTTGGAGGAAATGCCCCAAGTTACGGTCTTGTTTCACACTGATCACCCAACTTTAAATTATTTCTATCTGATCATCTAATTTACACTTATGTTTCCTTTTGACCACTAAGTCTCGGAATGAAACACCGGCCCTCGTGTTATATTAATCGTCAATGATATAACATATCAATTTATTGGTAGAAAAAATATGATAGGTCTCAACATTTGAATTAAATTGATATAAATAATTAACACATTATATGACAAGCATTAATGCTCGTTGTATCATTTCTCCATAACTATGATCATGGAGCGAAGAATTAGACGGCTAAGTATTTAGGAACAACGAAATTTGACGAGGTCAATAACATTTGGAAAAGTTGCTTTGGATTATAATGATTTACGGTTAGTTCACCATAATTCATGAAATGCATAACCTGTCACTTGTTTATCATAAAATCTGTAGTTTTTTGTCAACAAGAAAGACTCGAATGAATAAATTGAGAATCGTAAATCACGATCCATTTTCATTTCAATGTGTTTTGCAAAATAACGGTTATCGTTTAGTTTTGTTTAAGAAACAAAATAATTAAATTGAAAAATAAAAATATTAATAAATTAAAGTTGAGTGACCAACATAAAATAAATCTACAAGTTCGCTGTCAAGGAAAAGTTTGTGCAAATGGAATAGTGAGTGGTGTACGAAAGCCTTTCGAAGTGCTCTAACGGGTGGCCTTTGAGTGGACCCAAAGTACCATGGTTTAAACGGCCTTTTCAATTTAGGTGTGTGTGTTTCTTAGGATTTGACAAAATGTTTGTTTTTAATTTTGTGTGTTTAATGGCGTATAGCTCGGAACTTTGCTGTGTGTACAGTGGTGCTCAGAACTTTGCTGTGTGTACAGAATGTTGTACACATAGAAGATGGACAGAATACACGCATTGGTGAGTCCAAATTTTTATTTTTTTTCAATATTTTATTCATGCGGAGCCCACCTCCCACGTTAGATTTCTATAGGAATTATAAATTCTAGAACACCGTTTGTATACAAATGGCTTTATTCATAGCTCTATGTACTTTAAAGGAAGTGTAAATGGAATTCCGCCTAATAAGTTGACTTTCTTTTGAATTCCCTTTCAATCACTTGCTAGACAATTGAAGCTAGATGCGAGTGACGATGGCTTCATTGCATCTCGAAATATTGAATTTGAAGCTAGATGCGAATGAAGATCGCTTCAATACATCTCGAAATATTTATTTAATCCAAACATGGGAATAATAAGGGAATGAAGTCACTTTCCAACCCACGTAAATATTTATCTTGTTTTAAGCTTTTTGATATTTAGTTTGTAGTATTGAAATTTATTATTGATTATGTGTAACGGGGATTGTTGCTCGTTAGACAAACTCGACATAAGTACACCTATCAATCATAATAGATGATGTTAATTCTTCTACTTCTTTCTTTTCTTTTCTGGTTTTTTTTCCCTCGAGTATGATGCGCTATCAACGAGTCAAAAATAGCGTTGATTTGTCTTTTTAAGTTGGTTTCATATGTATAAATTATTTATAAATATTTAAGTCACTTTTTATTTACACGTTTTTAATAATTCATTAATATTCATTTTTTCATTACGCATTTTTAACTACTTATAATTTAAATCGTTGATAGAGTTTTGTTGGTTAGTGCACAATGTACACTCGCTAATCATGATTATTGCTGCTTGAATTTTGCCCCTCCTATTCGCCTGACCAACAAATGGTATCAAGACAGTAATTTTGAATTAATTCAAAGTCGTGTTTGATAGGGATTAAAATTAAATTTTAATTTAAACTAAAGTCAATAATTAGTTTTAACAATATATTTTAAGAAATCACAACTTTTCGATTACATATTTCATCGACTTTTATCAAAATATATTAAAATTCTGATTTTAATCCCTCTTAGAGCTAAGGACTTTTAATTATTCGACTATCTAAGTGCAGTTTTGAGTCAGCAAATGGACCCATTTTCACACAAAAAAATGGTCCACATTTATTCATTTCTCAACTTAAAAAGAATGATAGTTTTTTTCTTTTTTTTTTTTTCAAGACAATAGGCTATCCCCTCAACATTAACAAAACAAAAATATAGTCATTGTTTGGCCCCCATTTTGGATAATTTATAAAATTTGGAACAGTGATTAATGGGAGAATATGCGGTTAAAATTAAGAAAGAGAAAAATTTTAATGGGGCCAAACAAGGGGATAATATTAAGGTCCAACCTAAAAAGATGCTTTTAATCGGGACAAACAAAAAGAAAAAAAGTAAGCAACGTGATGAGTAAAATTGAGAAAAAGATATTTTAATGAAATTGATATATAATAGTACTTTGAAGGAAGGTCGATTGATTCATTAGAAGTCTATGTTCATTTACTTGAGGAAAATTCATCTAACGTGTAATTGAAAAGATATAAAGTTATTTCGTTTGATCTACTAATCTTTTTCCTATTCTCGATACATATAGCTTGAAAGTTATTCGTGAATTTTTTCCCTTTTTCTCTGAGAGGGTAAGTAAGAAAATGAAATGCACTAAAGTTTAGACTTTTCATTTAACTTGTCAATAACATATTTAACCCATGTTTGGTAGGCATTAAAATTCATATTTTAATCTAAACTAAAATTAACAATTAATTTTAACCACGTATTTTTTAGATCCACATCTTTTCAACAACATATTTCATTAATTTTTATTAAAATCTTATTTTAATTCCCACCTTATGGAGACCTAAATATCGAGTAAAAATCGTGATTGAAGAAAAAAGAAGCAAAATTGGACTTAAGCAACCGCGGGCCCAAAATATAATACTTTCCTCTCTCTGTCAACCAATCACATCACATGCTTTCCAAAACATACAAAGGGCTAGCATGGCCGCCTATGGTGTTGTTTGGGTAGAGTGTTTCCTTGGAAATTCATTATTTAACAGCAACTTTGAGCAAGAATACACGAAACTTGGACGGACAGTGTAGTTTTCTGATGTTGATGTATGCAAAATAAAGACCAAAATTTCTGCAAAAAGTTCTTACTTTTTTTCTACATGGTCAAATCATCTCCATAAAAAATAGAAAAATAAAAATCTTGTCCATTACATGATACCAAACAAAAATTTCATTACAATCTAAATTCACATAAACACGGTTGTCATTTCTAACAATCCAGATTTTGTAATGTTTATAGATAATAATAGGACTAGCTTTTCTTGTCCCTGTGACGTCCATCACAATCTCTATTAGCTAATATTCCTGTATATTTCCAGAAAAGAATGAAAATCAGCAGGTCTTTACTAGCTTTGTTGACCACATACGAACCAACCAACCAGCGTCTCCAATTTTAACATCCATGAATCTCCTTCTGCCTTTAGCAGCTTCGGTTTCCTCAAAAGTTGCCATCGACACAGTACTCCTTAGAGATGGTTGAGGATTGCCTGTCCCTGTTGATGCCTCCACAACTTGATTAACCATTTCCAGAACCTCACTCATTTTTGGGCGTGTTTTTGGGAGTCTGGCCAAGCAACGATTGGCTACAACTGAGAGCTTGTGTGCGGATTTACCCACATGCTTCCCTTCAAGCTTCGGATCCAATATCAACTGAAACTTCTTAGCATCAGATAAGTGCGGTTTTACCCATTCCAAGAGCTTCTGCTCACTTCTGGGACGATTTCGATCCAATGGTCGTCTACCAGTAATTAGTTCGTAGAGAAAGACTCCATAGCTCCATACATCACTCTTGGATGTTAGACGACCAGTTTGAATGTACTCAGGAGCTGCATACCCCAGGGTTCCCACAACCTGATAACGAGGTGTTTATTAATACGAGACTAAAGAAGTATCTAAAAACTAATTAGATAATAAAAATTTTCAAGTCATTGCATGAGGCAAGTGGAAAGCCTAATGAAGCAGGGAATAAATGCTGTTTTAGCAGACATCATTTGATGGGAATCTATTTATATTTATAGAACGTTCGGGGTTATGCTCTCCATTTAATGAAATGTACATGTCTAGATCATGCTCTTACACCCAAGCAACAGTGCAACATATTATACGTGATAGCAAAATTGTTCGTGATTCACATTTTAACCAAAGACGAACAAGCTATAATTAAACAACTGTGTTTGGCTTATGTTTATAAACTTTTTCATGAATGCCGAAGCCATTTTTTATACATACATTTATAGGAATCCACAAGTAGTACATACTCATTTCTATCTATTTATAATTTAAACCTTTTATAAACACTTCTCAAACATGCTTTAAGTTATAATGGAGCCAAATTACAATGGACAAGGTCACATTAACAAGTGGTTCAATGCCAGTGTACTGTATCGTAACTCTTAGACAACAATATCAAAGCTAAATTCCATGCTTCTACTAGATTAGACATGACTAAGGATCAAATCCCTGAAAGTGCACGCAAATCTACCTCGGTACAGAGATGGATTATTTCCAAAAACTAGTGGTATTTCAAATCCTTAGCGAGTAAGAGTGTTATTTAAATATTTGCAGTGAATTTATAATCCCTCCCTACTCATAACTTAGTTACATCCATTCAAAACCCCGTGCTTCAATTTCCTAAGAGATTAATTGAAATACTCTAGTTTTATGATGTCAACAACATACCATAACGAAAAAATGAATTCTACAGGTTACATTTTTTTTCCAAATAAAAAAATTCATTAGAAACAGAGTAGAGTTGTTCCTAGTTCAGTGAAAAGAATTCTTAATTCCACGGTTTCAAAAGGTCAGGAGGTGTAAATCAAGAAGAAAAGGATTATTTCTCCAGTAGCGCATAAAAGTGAGACAATAAGCCATTACGTAATTCATCATACCGCTGTTGATACATGTGTTAGTCCTTCTGGAGGGCCCAACCGAGCCAATCCGAAGTCTGATAGCTTAGCATTCCATTGCTCATCTAGAAGAATATTAGAAGATTTGAAATCTCTGAAGATGATCTGTATACAGAAGATGAATGTCAGACTAAACCATTGTTTGAACCCCATTTTTATAAGAAAATGTATTGTGAAATAGTGATTTTTTTGGAGAATATGTGATTAAAAAATAAGGAAGAATTTCTGTTTGTGTAAAATTATTATCTGGAAGAATGCGTGATTAAAAATGAGTTTTGAAAAAATGAGTTTTTGAAAAAATGAGAGCCAATTAGCCAAACATAGGTTAAATCATTATAGCAGCATTGCAAATCGCACTTTAAACTTCAAGTTCATATTCCATTATATTTCCAATATGGTTACCCCAGAAAAAATGTGACTATGCTTCCAATATTGGAAACAATTGGCAAAAGAAATCGACCAACATTCAATAGGAAAAATAAATGACCTGAAAAAGTGATTATTCTTTTATGTCTTCCTAAATGAGCTTGATTATCCCAAAAAGGAAAGGTGATTATGCTTGTTTTATGGCACTAAGTGGCAAGAGAAATCAATAAACATTCAAAAGATAGAATTACAGACCTGAAAATCCATTTCCTCATGCAGGTTTACTAAGCCACGAGCAGCATCTTGGGCTATCTTCAGCCTCATAGCCCAAGGAAGCGGTGTCTCTGACCTAGCCGATAAATGATCTTCCACGCTTCCGTTAGGCATGAATTCATATACCAAAAGCCGTTGGATTCCTCTTTCGTCATCCTCAGCACAATATCCAATGAGTTTTACAAGATTTGGATGTTCAACCACACCAAGGACATTTACTTCTGTCACCCATTCTTTATGACCCTATCACGTAGATCAGATATTAGTTCTCTATCAAAGAAACAAGACGTTCCGACATCCAATTGCAAGTAGTCATTCTCCAATATAGTCAAATCAACTAAAAGAATTCTAACATACTCCAATAAACCACAAACAAGAAAAAACTAGTGAAGGAATGCAGTTTTCTTAAATTTTTAGTGATTAATAGTAAGATAAGATTTTTGCATGGTCAGTTGTGTCGTGAAAAAGTAATTTTAGAATGTCAACAGAAACCCTCAATTTTGGCACAATCATCTATTTCTTTGTGAGGCTCTCCCTCTTTCCACCCGAAAAGACTTCACAGTCAAGCAATGCCACCATTTTGTCATCATTTACTTCTTCAAATTCAATCCTCGGTTATTCTGAATATCAAANAAACTAGTGAAGGAATGCAGTTTTCTTAAATTTTTAGTGATTAATAGTAAGATAAGATTTTTGCATGGTCAGTTGTGTCGTGAAAAAGTAATTTTAGAATGTCAACAGAACCCTCAATTTTGGCACAATCATCTATTTCTTTGTGAGGCTCTCCCTCTTTCCACCCGAAAAGACTTCACAGTCGAGCAATGCCACCATTTTGTCAACATTTACTTCTTCAAATTCAAACCTCGGTTATTCTGAATATCAAACCACTTAGGCAGCCATATAATTGTTTCATTTAACTCCATACATCCAACAAAATTAGCTTAATTTCAAACTTCCAGGATTTTATGCAGAAGTGTTTATGCCATTGACATTGGATGGTATTTTATTTATTTGTGTATTTTCGAATACAAAATTTCAAACATGCAATAAAATAATGATAGTTTCTTTTCGAATAATCTCTTTTTGGATTGATTTAATGAGATTGCATGATAAACACAAGCAGACCTTTTAAAATATTACAAATCTTTTGGGTGCAGCCATAACAAGAGGATGGAACAGCCCTTAGCCACCCTCCCAACCCAATAAATCAGGTTAAGGCAAGAAGGCATAAAAATCCCCTTCCTTAACTTTAGACTGACTTCGTGCCTTTACCATTTAAAAAAAAAAATCAGGATAGAGAGAGGAAAAATCTTGTGATACGTCTTATTTAAATGAGTTCATTGATATAAGAGAAAGGAGCTCCTTCAAACCTCCATTAATAACACTTAGCCCCCGTTTGGTTCGGATTAACAATCTGATTTTAATCCAAGTCAAATCAAATAATCAATATTAACCACATCTTTCATGGGTCCACAACTTTTCAACCACACATTTCAAAAATTTCTATCACAATCTACTAAAAATCTAATTTTAATCTAAAACTATCAGACAGGGACAATGTCGGA
>CAIGRK010206254.1:0-10250 GCA_903798315.1 Fraxinus greggii
GCCAAATTTTACGTGGAGGATGAAAAGTGTAGTTCTGCAGAGTCGACAATGGTCGGATTTAAAATTAAAGGAAATGCAGACGATGATGATATATCTGGTGTTGTTCAACCTCATCAAATTAATTTAATCGAATATCAAGATTTATTAATTTATTTATTTCATAATAAATAAATAAATCTTGGAGCATCTGTAGACATAAAATAAATAAATAAATAAAATAACAAATAATGGGTTGAGTCGATTTAAATAATTAGCACAATTAAGCCTACTGAATTAAAGTCTAAGACCCATAAAATTTTAGATGCCCATCCCATAATTTCAAAATTCATAATTATTCAATTATAATTATTATATTTGAATTAATTGAGTGGTTACCAAATTTGACCACGAATTTTCCCTATAAATAAGACTGAAGGTTCATAAAGAAAGGGAGAAAATGGTAAAAAAGAAAATCACGAAGTGCTGAAGAAATCATCACAACTTCAAGTTTCGCAAACACGAAGAAGATCAAAATCTTCTTCAAATCAAGCAAATTCAAGAAGATCAAAGTCTTCTAAGTTTCAAAGTGCAAATCCAAGTTCCGAAATCCAAGTGTCGAACATGTCAAGCTCTCGGTAAATCAAATTCTCAACAAATCTCGAAACCTAGGATTTAAGCCACGTGACTCCTCGTCTTCAAACATTCAGATAATTAATCAGAGGATTTTGCAATTTTGAAATTATAAGAAGGTTTATATTCACTTGTATTTCTTAAAATACCATTTGTAACGATTTCTGTATTTTAATACGTGAAATCCGTCGTACAATACTTTTATACGATCTTTTGTAGTTGTCTCTTTTGTATGATTGAGAAAGTATAAAGCCATACCATGTGTGATGATAAACGTAGGAAGAAACACAAAATTCTGTTTTTATTGAAGTGAAAGGTTAGAAAAGAGTTAAAAATTTTGATATATCTTTTTTACTTGCATAATATTGTGAATGGTTAGAAAAGAGTTAAAAATTTGGATAAATCATTTTTACTTGAATAATATTAACAGAATTAGTCCTGATTTTATTTTATTTTTTGGAAATAATGAGTTTTTGAATAGTAAATTTTATGATAATATATTGTTAAAAAGTAAGGAAAATTTTTGAATTTACGTGAAGAATATTTTATTTTGAAGATGTATAGTTGAAAATGAATATGGAAAAAAAAAAGAGTGAGAAAAAATGATTGTTAAACAAGGACTTATAATGTAATTATAAACCATCCAAAATCTTAACCGAATGTTGAAAAAGGTAAATCCTACAAAAGTTAGCCAAAAATTCGAGCAAATTTGATTTGAAAATGAAGTATTTTGGAGATGCGGACGATCGAACCCCGTGCCTCTCACATGCAAAGCGAGCGCTCTACCATTTGAGCTACATCCCCTTTCATGGGGATGCAGATAAAACAAATTAGGTAATTGATTACAAACAAAAATGAAATTTCTTGTATTTTCTTTCTCTTCCACTAAGAAATCAATTTCAAGCTCATCAAGTGAAACATTTAAAGTTGGATAGTACGATATTTGCATTAATTATCCCATGACAAGTGAGTGAGTGAGTGACAAGAATCCATTCTTACAAAATGAATAATATTTTCATTATAAAAAGTTATTTTCATTATAATTTTAATAAATTTAAAGAATTAATATTACATCATAATCAGCACTCATGAATATCAATTTAAATTAGGGTCTTCCCCAATTGTCCATCTATGGGATTAAACATGTTTTAATGACTGTCTAATTATAATTATCATATTATTAAGGCGGCTGATAAATACTGTCACATTATAAAGACAGCAAAAATAATTTTATTTAAAAAAATAATAATAATAGTTCCGGGCTCAAAGAGTCCTTTTTGTCCCGGAAAAAATTGCAGAAAGCAATTATAAAAGAAAACGACACGCGCGTGTAGAAAAGCGCGTGGAAATACCTATCTAAAAGGTGAAAAAGAAGGAAAGTGTGCTAAAAGTTATCCAGTACCATCTCAGGTGTACATGGACCTGCAATCTTGACCGACGCTCAAGTAAATGTCTGATCGGACGCTCCCAGTTTTACAATGATCAAACAATGCATGGCAGGGAACCACTACTCAGGTGCAGAAACCCGAGCCTGAATCCTAACCATCCTCGCTGCTCCGAACTTAACAGGCTCGGCCCAAACCAGAACTATGAAGTACATTTTTTTTTTCTTTTCTTTTCTTTTCTTTTCTCTTTTTTTTTTTTTGGTAATTGCTTGCACGGTTTTGATGGCTTTATTATCTTGGAACTTGTCTGAAAAACATAACCACCTCCTCACTGGAGCTAGATAGAGAAAGCAAGCAGTAAAATGTGACAGCTATACACACATATTTTGTACGTATATACAGTGAGAGAATGAAGAAGCATTTTGTAGAGTTCCAGCTCAAAGAAATTGCAGTATCTTGATCTCCCTTTCATAAATTAATATTTTCAAAGTAAGTCTAGGAAGGCAAATATCACACACATACACACAAAACAACCACCAATTATTTATCTGAGATCACTCACTAATTACTTAAAAATCCGGTTTTAGCTGCTTGTCTTGCTTGTATATAGTCAAGATTAGAGCTTTTGTCTTCTTTCATGCATGTTGAATTGTGCAATTAGTAATTTGAGCGGTGTTTTTGTGAATTTAACAGTTAATTTTGGTAAAATGGGGTTGAAATTGATTCTATTGTGTGGTTTCTATATGTCTATGTGGAATTTTCCGTGAAGAATTTTGGTATTTGGTAGCATGCAAGATCTTTTTAGGGTTTATTCGGTGAGTGAAATTCTTGGAGTTTAACTTCAATTCTTGGATTAATTGTACATTTGCCTGGTTATAATTGTTTTCTAAAGACTGAACTTAGTTGGAACTTTTTCGTTGATAATTGTTTTTTGATTTACATTAATTTTGGTAACCAGGAGTTGTTTTTGGCTGATTAGGTGTGACACTATTTTTATCAATCTTTATTTTACATTATTCCCTGAGAAGTAAATTATTAGCAAATTTCGGTAGTGATTTACTGTATGTATTTAGAAATATAATGAATTTTTAAAATTCCGTGTTGATTTTGGCTACTGTTTTGCCTCTTTCTTGAAAAGTTAAGATTTTGAATAAGATGACTTGTAATCGTAATGAAGATGTTCATTAAGGTTTGGAAGCCTTTTTTTTTTTTTTTGAAGGTTTAAGCTATCAAATTGAAAACACGTCTACAGTGAACTGAAGATGTTAACCAGTTTAAAATCTTGAATCAACTAACTAATTATGTTTTATAAGTTATACGTCCTCAAACTCCTAGCTCTCCAGACTTTGGTATCGCAACTTGGTTCCTTCGTTTTAAGCTGGTGGCTTTCAAATGAGACCGCTATTTAAACTTCCACCTACTTTTATACTGCTTTAGACAATCCTATGGTGGTGAGAGACGTTTCAATCCTATTATAGATAATTTATTCTGGAATGTTGCTTCCCACATTTCTACTACATCCTAGAGTCCTCCTTCAAACCTCTTCCACGGAACGTTCTAGAATAGAAATCTCCACAATTCTAAAATGTTATCGATGTTCCAATTCCAAACTTAGGCTGTGCAGGTTTCCTTCAGTCCCTGTGTTTGCTTTCAACTGTATTTGCTTGCTACTCACAAGACATGGTGCTTTGGCCCCTCGCCTATTCACCTTCTATTGTGGTGATGGATGACTACAGGGTAGCGATGTAGTGTTGTGATTGGACTTCATGAAGTTTTGGAGATATTATGGAGAGAGATATTAGATCCTCATTACAGTTACGCACTCGAGATAGATGAACTTAAAGTACATATACAGGACACCAGATTTTTGGTCAGTGTCCCGAACTCTTCTCATGTGGCTAATATATCTAAAACTGAACTTATATAGACTGGAATTTTTTCCTCAAGCATGTGCTATACCAAGTTGTGGGAATTGTGTATTATAAATAACATTGATATAATTCTGAGGTTTTGTAATTGGGTTTAATTTTTGGACTCGGTATCTTATGTTTATTATCTGTTTATTCTTCCATTTTTGTAATATAATCTTTCTTAGTTTCTTATGTCCTTATTTTCTTTTTATTTCTCCAGGATTTTTTTTTTCTTCCTGGAGTGAGTATTTATATGGATAAGTTTGCTGCTGAGGAATTAACGTGCTAAAAATTTCACCACTTTCTGTCTGATTTATATCTCGAAAGGCTTTGTTGGTATGCAACAGCATCATCAGGGCAGCAATATAAATTCAGTGACATACAAATGTTGCAGCGGCAAATTATGTTTAAACAGATTCAGGAAATGCAGCGGAGGCAGCAGCTCCAGGAGATTGGTGAAGAAAGAAAACAGAATTATGTAAATCAACTGCCATCACTAAAGCAAGCTTCAGGTGCCCAATTTCCTCATCCAATTAATGGAGCAACCATTAATGATTCATCACAAATGTTTGTGGACGTGATACAGCATGGTGGATCAGCGACTTTTGGTTTTTCTAATGGATTAGGTCTTTCACAACCTCAGAATCTGCCTGGACGTCCTTTGGGCTATTCACAACAGCAGTTTGGTGTACCTGTATATTCTCACCTCCAGGGGCCATCTAATGATTCTGCCAATCTAATGGTCTTGAACAAAAATAGCCCATTGGAAATGCCCACCATGCAGCAATCGGCCTTCGGTAACTCAGTTATTAGTCAAAGAAGCAATTTCTCTTCAGACCAGATTTGCATCCCAGATGGAGCGTTGCTACCCAATCAAGTGTTTGAGGAGAAGAATTTGTTCGGACAGGGCCTTGTTCAAGGTTTCAATGATGGGAATTTACATGAGAACTACTCCCAGCAAGGGAATACCCAGCAGAGGAACACGTCAATTCTTGAATCTGAAGAGAGGCAAAAACAAGCTCACGGGCTTCCTCCAGGAAACGTGCCAAAACCAGGCCTTTTCCTGCAGCCTGGCACTTCTCTCGACCCATTGGAACAGAAAATCTTATACAACGCAGAGGATAACACGGATGCTGGAGGATTTGCATGTACCCTGGATCTCACATCTTATATGGATGAATTGCCTTCTATGCAAAGTGGGAGCTGGAGTGCTCTTATGCAGTCAGCCGTGGCAGAAACTTCGAGTAGTGACACTGGGTTACAAGAAGGCTGGAGTGGTTTGAGCATTCAGAACCTAGAACCTTCAACTGACGATCACTGCTCTAATTACATTGACGGTGGGAAGCAGCAAAAGAATTGGTTTGACTTGCCAAGTTCAAAACCCGAGCCCTCTTTTCAGAATTCCAATCTGAACTACAGCTTTCCTGGTTTTCAGCAATCCGGTGACCAATATGTCAAACAAAGAGAGGAATCACACTCCGAGTCTTCCCATTCTTCGATTCAGCAGTCCACTAGTAATACTAACAAGTGGTCGGATTATAGCCCTCAACAAAAGCATCCTGTAGAAGGAAGTCAAATGATTCAAACATCTTCACCTGTGCCAAACTTTTGGCTTGGTCGGCGTCATGAGAATTTGAAAAATGATACAGATCAGTCTAGCTTTTTATCATATGCCAATGTGAATCGACCTTTCAGCAGCCTCTCAGGTAAGAAAAATGTTCTGTCTTTAGTATCCTTTAGCATTGGGAATTCAATAATAAACATTCCTGATTGATGAAAGTGTTGAGTATGAAGTTTGGTTGGACTCATCAATGTTTTGGTACTACTGTCAAATATTTTAGAATTTTTTTTAACTTTAAGCATCATTGGCAATTCTAAGGGAAATCTTGACGAAAGGTTTCTCTCTGATGCAGGGCATGAATCGAGAGGCGAGCTTCATGGCAGTACACCTCAGCACGTGAGTGGTGGCAGTCAAAAGCCATTTGATCGTGTTGGTGCTGTATGTTTTTCCTGCTAGCTCAATCCCAATATTTTATGAACTGAATTGAATTTAATACAACCAGATCATCAATGTTTGGTTGTCTGATGTTTCTGATTCTGAGGCAAACATTAAAATGATAATGAGTTTTTGTTTATCGAAGTTGTTTATATTTTCTAACCTAATCTTTGTTTATGTGTACTCCAGTCGAATAATCAAAGGTACTCAATAGAATCAGCGAAGATGGCTCCCAGAAACAATTTTGTGCCCACATCATCTCTCTTTGGTTCTCTCACTCATCTGAACATCCAAAGTGTGACTGCTCAAACAAGGTAGTGACTGTTTACAATATGGTGAATTTGTGAAGTTGTCTATGGGAACATGTCTTGTTGCATGAAGAATGCAATTGTATTCCGTTTTTATACTTTAGCATCATTAATGTCTTTGTGGACTATTTCTTTACTTCTTAATCTTCATTATTGTCTTGCTTTTGTCTACTTATCCTTTACATTTTATTTTGTACAAATCCTTCTCTGATTGATTTTTTCTATGACAGTGAAAGTATGCTCGATCTACTTAACAAGGATGATATATCTATGGAACAAGCACATGGGAATTTGAACCCAAACGACTTAACTCAAAAGGAAAAGCCCCTAACTGGAACTTCTGCATCTTTTGGTAAATCACACAACATTTCTTCTGTATCACAAGGATTTGGCTTGAGATTGGGACTTGCAGATCAGCAGACACCACAGCCATACTCTTTCTTTCAAACTTCGTCGGTGAGTAAAACAACTTCTGTTCATGTGAACCTTGAGCTTGTATGGAAGGGTCCACTAAGATCGCACCTCCATTACACTTCGCAATTTGCAAATATAATATTTTTGAGTCGATTCAATATTTTTTTGCCTATGCAGGGGAACTCAAGTGCAACATCGCCTTCAAGTCATTCACATCTTCAAAATTGTCATCCTTCTGCTCCACCTGTGGCTATGGTGAGTCATTTAGCAAGTAAACTTCCAGCATATAGTGCTGCTGCCTCCCAAGATAATGGTCCTCTTAAAAGCGGCCATCTTTATGATCAAGAATTACCTATTTTGGGATCTGTTCCAGTCACTCAGCCATCATTGACATCAGGTGTGTCTCAGCATTTAGGACTTCCCATGGGGCTATCCAATGTGTGGCCAGCTTTGCTCCAATCCTCTGATTTAGCTTTGAGCAGTCCACAGGATACCGCAGGATATTCACATGAACAGCACTATCAAAACTCTTTTAAACAAGAAAACAGTGTACAAGAATATGGTGCCCATTCAGGAAAATCAAATCGTCATGAACAATGGTCGGGGAAAGAGGGGTCCCACCAATATGGCTCAACTGGGGTAGGTACCTCAATTTCACAGAGTACATCTATTCACGAGCACGAGTCTATGGGAAAGCATCAATTAGAAGCAGATGTTGAACCTGGTTTGTTGATGCAGCACTCTAATATGGCACATCAGAGAGGCAACCAAACCCCTTTATTTCCAACTAGAGAAACTGGAGCCTCTGGCAATTTATATGCTCTTAATCAAAATCACTCCTTTATGCACCAGGTGCAAATGCCTTTAAAACCCGAGGAAGGTGATTCTAGTAAAAACTTACCAATTAAATGTGAAGGTGTTGATTTTGGTATTAGCTACCAGCAGCCTGGACAGAAGTCAGGAATCAACGATATGGAGAAAAATGCTGCAATTTTGTCTGGGAACAATAAAACACCATGGAACGTTTGTCCAGAAGCCCAAGGTGATCAGTTGGGCAAAACTTCATTACAGACTTACCTTCATGATTCCCAACAGACGACAATGTTAGGCCAAAATGATACTCAGAGTGCATCCATTGGTAGTAATGAAGGTTCTAACGTTACATATCAGTCCCAGATTAGTTTGCAAATGGCTCCGTCCTGGTTTAAACATTATGGGACCTTCAAAAACGAGCAGATGTGGCCAGGGTTCGATGCCAATACTGAAATTACTGCAGTACATCAACTTTCTGGAAGGACTCTAGCTAACTTGCCAACAAATAGCTCAATTCTGCAGGTGAATTCGACAAGTCAAGGAAGCAGCATATGGCCAATTACAATAGCTAGTAAACAATTATCTCCCTCTAATGTGTTACCTTCAGACATCACTTATCCAAACACGGAAGTTTCAAGACCAAAGAAGCGTAAGATCGTTGCATTTGAACTTGTACCATGGCACAAAGAAGTAACTCAAACTTCATGGAGGCTTCAAAATATCAGGTTTGAACGTTTGAATATGTCGCTAATAGAAACATTTCTTGCTTTTACTGTCAATTGCTGCCTAAGAGTACCCCATCCCACACAGCGAGCAATCACATTCAAAAAATAAAAGGACAACACTGATGTTTCCTAATTTTTCTGTTGTCCTCTTATTGTTCTGCAGCACGTCTGAGTTAGAATGGGCACAAGCTACAAATAAAATCTTTGAAGAGGTGAGGCAGATTAACGAAATTCAATACTATAAACAGTTTGACAATGTGTGCTGGTATAGAAGAATTTAAACTTGCTCATAATAGTTTTCACATTAGCAGGTTAAAATGGCGGCTGTACTTCTTGAAGATATTCACCCATTGGTTCGAGCAAAAAGAAGGCTTATCTTTACAACACAGCTTATGCAGCAGGTCTTTAGGCCTGCACCAACAGTCATTCTCTCTGCAGATGCAAGTCCAAATTACGATTTCATGGCGTATTTTGCTGCAAGATTAACTTTGGGAGATGCCTGCTGCCTTGCTCAATTTCCGTCTGACACAAGTGACAAGTAACAGTTGTTTTATATATGTTCATTCCATTTCCTTTTTTAACTCGAGTAGGTTTATTTCCAAATCAGAGACGATGGTAACAGTGGCTTTGTATTTCTGAACATCACTTCCTAAAATATGTTTAGGTCACCTGAGAAGCTGAAAACTTACAAGAGAACTGGCGCTTATGATTTCTCAAAAGTTACAGAAGGCTTCACTAGTCAAATGAAGATGCTCAAGGGAAACATGTCAAGGTAAGAATATATTTCTCTAGGAATCAAAATCGCAGACTTGAGAAAATGTACAACGAGGATCAAAACAATACATGTTCAGTAGGGTGGATTAGATAGTACTGAACCGTTAACATGTTATCTATTTTACTTTCAATACGATCTAATACTGCATAATATGTACTAAAGGTTGGATCATTTTACATCTTCCATGTACCTTTTCTTTGTGTTTCCTATAGATACAAGATAAGTGGTACAGAAGCTAGTAAACATTGTGTAATTTGATGATGCAGATTGGACAAGACTTTATCGTTTACGGACATTAAGGCAGAAGCCCAGGAGTTGGAGAAGTTCTCGATCATCAACCGTTTGGCAAAGTTTCACGGCAGGGCTCATCAAGGTGTAGTCGATACAGCATCATCTTCTGGCACAACACCATCAGCTCAGAAACACCTTCAGAGATATGTTATCGCAGTTCCAATGACTAAGACAGTACCAGAGGGAACAAATTGTCTTCCATTGTGATCATTGACTGATCAAAGCCATCACGTTGGCGCCGTCTGTCCCTACAACAAAAAT
Source organism: Fraxinus greggii (assembly GCA_903798315.1). NCBI lineage: Eukaryota > Viridiplantae > Streptophyta > Magnoliopsida > Lamiales > Oleaceae > Fraxinus > Fraxinus greggii. The sequence continues at coordinate 9,488 of CAIGRK010206254.1, forward strand.
CTCCTGCTACGTGATTTTACAAACCTTTGGAAATCAACAGAACAAAACCCATGATGCGCTTACTGCTAGTGAGGCTATCGAGGCTTAAATTTTTTTTTTTTGTTTTTGATAAAGCACATGAAATGTTCTTTCTAATGTGCATGAAATGTTTTTGAGTATTTCGGGCATGTAACTCACCTTTTAGGGATTTATAGCCGACTCGTATGGATTTCTCTAGTCTCCTTTTAAAGGTATGCTTCAAAGATTGACTCTCTTAAGTTTGTGTATTGTAGGACCAACTTTGTGTAGCTGTAAGTTTGTATCCATTTCTCTCGAGATAATGTGCAAGTAACCCCTCCCCCTCTCCCACCCCATCCCACCCCGCCCACACCCTCCACACCTCAAAAACCCAACCCAGGAAAAATAGAAGAAGAGAAAACTGTCTTTTGAAAACTTCTTCGTGCCTTGTTAATCAGAGCCTTTGGATATAGCCGTTANTTTTTTTTTTTTGTTTTTGATAAAGCACATGAAATGTTCTTTCTAATGTGCATGAAATGTTTTTGAGTATTTCGGGCATGTAACTCACCTTTTAGGGATTTATAGCCGACTCGTATGGATTTCTCTAGTCTCCTTTTAAAGGTATGCTTCAAAGATTGACTCTCTTAAGTTTGTGTATTGTAGGACCAACTTTGTGTAGCTGTAAGTTTGTATCCATTTCTCTCGAGATAATGTGCAAGTAACCCCTCCCCCTCTCCCCCCCCCCCCCCCCCCCCCCCCCCCCCCC